>DWAV01002195.1:0-11630 GCA_018231305.1 Noctuana lactifera | reverse complement strand
CTATTTGCGCATCGCCAACGACAAAACGGGGGAAACGGGGCGGAAAGGAACAAGGACGAATAATATGGATAAGATCAATCAGGAAAGTTGGACTTTTTTATTTATACGTTGTCAATCTCTGAAAGATCTTGAATGTATCTGCTTTTTACGTCCTGCTGCATGACATGTGTCATATATTAAATGGTAGACATATTTGTTAAAACCACGCTTGAGGTCTCCGAATAACGACGAAGGTATAATATGATTATTGCTATGAGTTGGTGATTGACAAAATTATGACGTAGCATACTTCAACAGAGTCAAAGACGACCCGGTTCTACCTGATCATTACCCCACAAATCTCACGGAAAAGCCCGCACCAGACAATCCCATTTCTCACGCGTGACACTTATCCGTAAACCATAATATTTCTATGGAACATTACGGCTAACGGAAACCGTTACAGAACAATTGGAACGAAATTTGAAAACAAATTCGCTTTCAAAACTCGGAAGTCATCAAACGGTCGCAGGTTCGCTTCCTAGTGCAGTCACGCGACTTTAACAGACTGACATTAACGTAAAATAGTTAAATCGAACGCTTCCGTACGTAGTTATCTAGTTTATACGATCAATCAATATTCGAAAGTTGGCAAAAAAGGTTACATTTTCGCTGGATGCAATTCGGTGTGTGACGGGTCATTCGTTATTATCATGAAGCTTAAATTAGGCTTCTTATTCGAGAAGCTCAAATCCCAACGGCATGAACTTGGTGTCTTTTCTAAATAGGTAACAAAATTTAGAATTAAAAGCTGTAACGTTGACGGAAACATCGTGATAAAACTTGCATACCAGAGAGTCCTAAAGTTCTCAAAAGGCCTGTGAAATTCACCAATCCGCATTGGCCAGGGGGGTGAACTATAGCCTAAACCTTTCTCATATTTGAGAGGAGACCCGAGCCCAGCAATGGGACTGCGATGGGCTGATGATGATAATTAATTTTCCTTTACCTATGATAAGATACAAAATGAGCTTACAAAATGTCGGTGAAATCGCCAAATCCATTTATTTTTTAATCGAAATAATAATATTTTTATATTTCAGACAGAAACTATGTAGCAATGCTTTCTGAGTTTATAAATGACTTGAATATTTCAATTCAATTATACTCAAAAAGGCAAAATTTTGTCAGCATATTTAATTCATAACAAAACTTAAAGTAATGTAAAGCAAAATCGTGACACGTTATTGTATAGTTAACCTTTCGATTTGCCGGTATGCAACCTACATTACGGTCGGCCATATTGAGGCCTAAGGAAACCTGGTTTGAAGATATTTTTTGCTCGTTAGTCCACTTCTTCGAGTTGGCATTCATATAACAACTTTTGACTTGTTTGAAATTGGTTCCGAATGATAGGTAGTATATACTTGTGGGTTTGGACGTACCGGGGAGGAATCCACCCCCATCCTCCTCCCCCACCCCCACGAGAGGACAGTTGCTCCTGGATCTATCATGTTATCATGTTCCTACATAATTGTTCTTAGCAAACGAAGAATATTTTTATAGGAGAAAATTACAGATTTTCCTCCCTGGATCAAAACCTGGGTAGGTTGTTAGGAATATTAGGTGATTTGAACTAAAGCAATATCTTCCTAATTAAAATTATTTTTACACATAGACATTTAATTATTTTTAAGAGCTTATAATAAGTAAGTATATCTATCTGTACCCTCTAAATCTTAATTATGATTTGTGAGCAGCGTTCTATATAGCAGTTTATAGGTAGGTGCATTCCTACGTAGGTATTATTTAAATACTTAAACAATTATATAAAATCTCATGGCTATTTAGTAATTTGTATGTAACCTAACGTCAAAGTTAATTTTTGTAATTAATTACAAGGCGGTTTACGTTTATATGGCAATTGTTAAAGGCATTAGGTAAAAGATATTTTTTGTTCTTTTACCGTCATTTTAATTTCGTGCGACAATGCGTCCCTGAGACAGATATTAGACTTGCGTAAAATGATCATACGTTAGTCCAATTAGGTAATTATGGTAGATACTTGATCATAGTTCAATAGCAAAGTTGAACTGCAATGAACTTCACAAACGGCATTTCTTACTTACATAATTAAATGGAAATCCGTATCGGATACCGTAATGCATAGTCGGAAACCCGAGCCCAGTCCGTCCGCGCACACAATGCGAAACGCGGACCGTAAAGGGTTTAAAGCACACATTGAACTCTGTGATTCTGCATTGATGAGAGCCGTGTTTAAAACGCTATTTTCTGTTAATGTATCCAACAATGCTTGCAAGGACAAGCAACAGAGTAAAAGTCTCGCGATTTGTCCCTAATATTATAACCTAATTTATGATATTTTTCGGCAATAGACGGCTCGCGTCAAATAGGCGTATGCTAGTCAAAACAAAACATATCGCGAGATAAGTTTCATGCCAACTGTTACAAAACATTACCACTTACATGTTTTAGTAGGAAAAAGGGTTAATATAACTTACGGAAGACACAACTCACCTAAAACGCAATGATTCTGATGCCGATGAAACCGCTCCACTCAGCAGGCTATAATACCGTTACCACAACACTCATTCACAGGCACACCAAAAACAACTAAGTAGGTAGTAGAACAATCCCGAATCACGACCGGCGACTACCACTTGCGCACATCGACTACACTCGCTGTGGGTACCTCAGATAAGTGAATCTAGATAATGCAAGGTAAAAGCAAGTCTACTAAAGCGGTGCACAGACGGTGTCTACGCACGAAAGCTAAGTGCCGATGCCGCCGATTTCAAACTCACGATCCTAATTGCAACTGAACAATGAATTTAATAATTTATTTGGAACGAAACACCGTATTGTTTTCTGTAAAGCGTGAAGTTTTCGCCGATTAGTTATTGAAACAAATCGATGTTTTTCTTAATTACCTAGTCTAGAGACGTAATTTCAATGTTTCATCGGATCACGGTTTCTAAATAATTAAAAGCTGCACTTTAAACAAGTTACGATGCATTGTAATGCACAGTCTTCGCAGTACTAAGGAATGTTTTCTCTGCGATGCCCGTAAACGGTCGATGACTCGATTGTCAGCCGTGAAAAATGTAGCAAAGTCCTCATTTCAACGACATTTTGCGAACAAGGTGAAATTACCGGTATCGCGGAGATTCACTGACCGAAAACACGATTAAATTGTTTTGTTTTATATGAAAAAAGCTTGATTTAAGTAAAGAAAATTATTTTTAACTGTCATAATCTCTTTTTAATTACTTATGCTATCAAACCGCAATCTCACCGCTATCACTTATTAATTTAAATGTTTATTCCCGACAATGAAAGTGAGCAATTATGATTTTTATAATTTCATTCACTTTCATGAAATGTAACAGCTTTTATTACACTCTAGCTAGAAAGTAAATTGAAAAAGATACCTACTCTGATCTCAGAGTAGCGGCCGAGAATGTTGAGCTAACAGTTCTACGAGTAACAATTAAATTTTTAGTCGTGCTCGCAAACGGGTGACAATTATTATCACAATTAATTCGCAATCATATACTATTAAGTCATATCGGAAACCCGTTACTCCGAGAAAACTAGATCGAAGACTTGTTCAAATATCGTCATGTAATTGCACGTAAAATTCCACAATTTACCATGTCACCAGTTTAAAAGGTGACAATAAAGTGCCGCTTACAAGAACCAGTCTCGTCTGTCTCGTTATGAAGTCTATAAATTTTTTGATGTGTAAAGTATATAATAGGAAGGTAATCACAGATCAAGGTACCTAACTACACAAGAACGAAGTACGAATTTTAAAATATTTAAGTATACAAATGATGAATTTTATTAATAAAGTACCTAATAACTTTGGGGACATTAAATTTACTTAAGCTTAAGTAGCTGTATTGAGTAGGTACCTACGTAGATGCTTAAACAGAAATTAAGAGGTTGATACTTGCAAATTGAAGTTGAATGTTGAATGAAAGTTGATCAAATAATAAACACACACAGACATAATTATTATTATCAACTTAATTAGCAAAATTAATTTGCTATAAGTAGGTATAACAGAATTCCTTTGAGCAAGAAAATAATGGTCACGTTAACATTACTACGAATACCGTTATCTTCAGTCAACATTCTCATTACGTCGTCTTGCGGAAGATTTTCATATGTTTTCTTATAAACCTCTGATGGCCTGTTATAGCGTCATCATTTATGCATACTGTATCATAGGATTCATAGGCAATGTGATTCGATGTATGAAGACATGTAGGTACATCCTATTAATAGATGTTTTTGAGTTCGGAGGCAGTTGCAGTGTATTCCGTAATAGGTTTAAACCTACTTGTTTTTAGAAAATCAAGATGTAGCTCATCCAAATCAAACTACCTATAAGAGGTTGAATGCTTGTTGTAGATACTTGAAGATAGACAGTTAGGGTAATTACCACAAAGAACACCAGCTTTTCCACAAGAATGTAATCATTCGCTTATCAATTTATCTTAAAAAAGTCTTTTCATTGCACCGCTAAAATAGCACGAGACATAATTGCTCAGTAAACTGTAAATAAACGGTGTTATCAGCTCTTTAGCGTGCGCAGGTACCTGTCGTATCAACATTTCACTAT
Organism: Noctuana lactifera; assembly: GCA_018231305.1. Classification (NCBI taxonomy): domain Eukaryota; kingdom Metazoa; phylum Arthropoda; class Insecta; order Lepidoptera; family Hesperiidae; genus Noctuana; species Noctuana lactifera. The sequence continues at coordinate 7,000 of DWAV01002195.1, read as the reverse complement.
AATGTATGTAGGTATTTGTCATTACGCAAGTGGCGAATTTATATCAATTTCCGTGTAATTGATACATGACTCATGTAAAACGAGTGTCAAATTATGGTTGCAGTAGCACGAGGGTGCCTTCAAACATTTTTATGTCCCACTGCTGGGCACGGGTCTCTCTCCAGTTTTGTTTACAATAAAATTATTTTGTTAAAAAATATTTATAAATTATTGTCTACGTAAAGCGTGTGTAGAAGCGTTTTTACTTTTTAGTTTTTTAACTATAAATATACCGAAACATGCCGAAAACGGTGGACCCCTAAGGCAGTGTAAAAATAAGTTTAGTTAAACTATAATTTTGGATATGTTAATACCTACCTACACCTAAAACAGTGCGGTTTCCTAAACATAGGTAGATCATTTACGATTACAGTCATACGCCATTCCCAACCGCAAACCGCGGTTTTATATGACATAGGTAAGGTAGGGAGGTACTTTACCTCCAGTTACCTAAGAGTGTTAAGGTAAGAAGTGAGTATAATAATTATAAGTACATATGTTCTTCAAAAGTTGATGTTTTGATGATGCTATTCTTGTTACCCACCCCATAATGTGTCTATGTCAGGGGTGGCCAATCGATCGTGGCAAGGCAAAAAATTCGCTGTAGTGATTTCAAAAAAATTGAGAAATAGGTTCAATTCAACAGTTATCCGTTTAATGATTCCATTGATCATAGTGATATCTATGAATTGGCTACAAAATTTGCAGATATAGGTATTTCAAATGGAGCACATTTCATTTAAGATTTCAAGAGGTATGTAACTAGCAGATTGCACAGGGTTTCGTCAGTAAACAACTAAACAGTACATCTTATGTCTAAACAAGTTGGCCACCCCTGGTGCTTAATATGGGAAATATAGAAATAAAACAAAATCATTGTATTTACAATTAAAAAAAACATAACTATATTTATTTTTCTGAATGGAAAATAATAGTCTTAGAATTATTGCCTACTTAAATCATTCCTAAGCGCCACCCAATGACCGCAGGAGGGGACTGACGAACTCCGTCTTTCAAAAATCAATAAACTAGTATAGTGGTGCTGTTTAAACCATGGTTTGCCCAGAACCATACCTTACGGCTAGCCCACAAGGGTACTCCCAAGGGGTTCCACCGCAGAAATATTCCAAGGGGGCAATTTCCTACCACATCAAGTGGTGTTACCATCGATTTTTTAACAGACACCATAATAACACCAGAACTGTCGATAACCGGCAACGTCCGTCCACCAAACCTGTGCCTTTACCCCAATACTAAACTCGAAATCAAAAAGTTCCGAGCTCTTAACGAAATTATATTCATAGTTGCATGAGAGCAATGATAACATAAGTACAATGATAAAAATTTATCAGGAAATTCATGTTAATTAAACAAGAAACATTTCAACACAATATTTTGCATACAGGCAGTTTTAAAAAATACAAAATGCTTGTCCATTTTTCCTTTTCTAACATTGGCAGTAAATGTAACGTAACTTTACATTTTCAACATTATGACCAGAATATTTAATTTGTAAATCTTTGTCTCAGTGCTAAGTTATATAGTTGCAAAGCTTGCGATTACTTTAAGTAACACTTTGCAAGCACATTTTTAACACTGATTAAGTTTTACAATTAAAATATTACAGTAATACTTAGTATTATAAGGAAATTCACAACACTCAAACATTTTATGCAATACTAAAAGTAATGTTACCTTAATAACTAATACATAACTTTATGTACTTCTGATTGACAAAATAAATTAAACTTTATATTTAATGAAATGAAAATTATCGTACAAATACGAAAGACATTTTACATTAAGGGATAGAGTGCGGAGGGTAGAGTAAGTATGACGATAACATACACAGTTTATTACAAAGTGTACAGAAATAAATGTTAAGTTGAAAACAGTCAAACTGACTATGAGAAATTTTTACTGTTCATTCACTTGACTGTCTTGACTTGTAAATTAAAAATACCTTATTCCCAAAAGTTAGTAATACAAGTATACGATACGATGTTATAAGAATACAAATCAAAGGAAAATAAAACTAATCATTCTTACACATTTGAACAAGATCTTTAGGCGCGTTTGGAAAAACAGACAGTATTTTTCCTTACTTTATGCCGTGAAGTTAATGTAACACATAATTTGCTATATAGTGAGACATGAGTATCACCAAAGTTATTACTGAAAACACATGTTTGCGATAGTTTGCACAGATGGCGCTTCGCGCTTTGATGAATAATTTTGATGTACTTGTGTCGCACTAGATGGCGCTGTAAGGTTTTCCTAACAATGTTGTAACTACTTACTGGTATACATAAAAGTAAACACACTGTTTAACAATATTTTTGTTTTATAAACCACATAAGCAGAAACTGTTAAGTTTTGCCTTTTATTAATAAGGAAATTTTTTTTAAATGCCAAACTATTTTCAAACAGATTTTTTTAACAGTAAAAAGATTGTACTATTCACAATAGAAATTTCGAAAACAAGAATTATATCAGATTTAGCAGATTTGACAGCACAATAATCACTTTTTTTTTCTACATTAAAAATGCAAATGACACAGAAATACACTTTTTTCTTGTATTCAATTTTCAGTACTAATCGCTTCACTTTTCTATAACAGATGTTTAATTCTTCTGTGAATTTGGTTTTCATTTCTTATTTTTTCATATTTCTGAAGTACATATTATTAATTCTTTTGTAATATTATTTCGTATTCTTTTTTCCTGTCCATATAACTCTTTTAATCTTCCTTAAAATATTCTTTTAAATCCTCTTCAAAATTGTTCTGTTCAGCAATATTTGCTTCTTTCCTTCTTAACATATATGTACACGCAGAAAGGCACAGCCTAAATTCTACTATATTTAAATTATTTTCACTTGACAAACGCTTCTGCAGGTATCTTGCCTTCTGACTGCAGCTGGTTAAAGATGAACAGCGCTCGTTGGAGATCCCAACCAGTTTCTTGAAGGCAACTGTAAATATTTAAATTAAAGAACTAAGAATTTTATTTGCTTAAACACCATTTACTTGAGGTCATCAATGTATGCGTTGTAACTCACGAGGATTGAAATGGTTACTATAGGCGACTTGCCACAAGACTTGCTAAACGGCAATAATGAAGTAGCGGGGATAAAAACTCACTTGACACTCCAGTGTTCGTTCATGCCGGTCTGCTGGCTGAGCATGGCCAGCATCATCTTCTGCGAGCCATCGTCGGCCGCGGCGGGCACTGCGGCGGGCACAGCGGGCGCTGCGACTGCCGCGACGGGCACTGCGGGCGCGGGCGCAGCCTCCCGCCCGCCCGCGGAGAATGCTCTATCCTCCTGCAATAAATAAGACAAGATAATTATTTAAAATGACTCGCTCGGGATGCCTTGTGTGATGATTTCAATGGTATTATCGCGCACTGTCATATATGTGACTTTGTTTAAAGTCAAAAGATAACTAAGACAACCCACCTGTTCTTTGGTGGTGTTAGTGACGAACAGCATATCATTGATAATACAGAAGCCACCGCCGGTGTTGGGCACCACGACGAACGTGCGGTGGAACGCGCGTACCGGCGTGCCAGTAGTATTAGTCTCCTTAAACACGCCGTTCATACTCAGCACTATTAATGCTGGCTGTGGGAAAGAAGAAAGACATGAAAATTACATACAATCATACCATACATAAATAACACACACAACGCCTATTTTATTGTTTACTAGCTATGCCACGCGGTTTTACCCGCGTTAAGAATAACAACGTAATGCTTGATAGCCTATAGCCTTCCTCAAAAATGTAGCTATCATATACAAAACAAAATTCAAATCGGTCCAGTAGTTCTTTCCTGAGATTAGCGCTTTCAAACAAACTCTTCAGCTTTATACATATATTAGTATAGATGAGTAGCCAACAAGCATGTAGGCCAGCATGTTAAGTAGTCACTGCAAGTTATGGACATCCACATCCAACCTCAAATAGGAGAGAAGTACTATTTGAGATCATGCATAGAGGTTACTATGCACTTTCACCATTGACCAAGGTTGACAGGGAGATAATGCCAATTGGCATTAAATTTGACAGTAAGTGTTAAACTTTTGCAACCCTTATATTACCTAAGGTGATACATATAATAAATTAATACCATGTTATAACTATAAACATACAGTGAATACAAGTAAATCAACCGCAAACCCCATCAGATCGTGGCTGGTCTTAGGCAGGTCTGAGAGGAACGACACCACTTGCAACTTTCCACTTCTCAGATGTCTTCTTCTGCTTTCTCTCTCTGTCACCCTGATTATATTCCGACTGCTTGTTATGTAGGCATTGAGTCTGCAAAAACAATCCTCTATTAATACATGATACAAAAGGGGGGGGGGGTGATTGAGGGGGTGTATGGGAGCCATTTTAAAGATATATTTTGTTTTATTTTTTGATATTTGTTGTTATAGCGACAACAGAAATGCATCATCTGTGAAAATTTCAACTATCACTGTTCATGAGATACAGTGACAGACGGACGGACAGACAGACTGACAACAACGGTCTTAGTAATAAAAATATCCCTCTTATCCTATAATACGGCCGCATTAAGAGTGACTGCAACACCATATTAAATAAGCTTTGCCCTAACAATATGTACTATATACTTACTTGTTAACGGAGGCATTCCGATTGTCGTTGGTCAAATAGTTAGCCGTCATAGACATGATAGCGTTTTCATGGTACGCCTCAAGCAGCTGTTGTCGCGACTCAGAGTCGTATATGGCGAAATACTGCGTGAGGAATTCCCTCACGAGGTCCTGACCGGCCGGGTCGATGAGGAACGACTGCTGACGGGGCGGCAGCGCTACGTCTTCCGACACGTCGAAACCGATCGCGGGAGGCAGGTCCACGCCGTCCTACGCAAGGATATGGTTAATACATTTTTTTTAGTATAAAGTAATTGAAAGTACTTCATTTATATGATATGACGCAGACGAGCATGCAGGCCACCTGGTGTTAAGTGGCCATCCGCCTCCGGGGTAGCAGCGCAACTACATGCGACCTCAGGCAGGACACGAGCCTACTTCAGGTTGGATGTAGATGAACACCAGGTGACCTGCATGCTCGTCTGCTACTTCATAATCATTAAAAAAAAAGTTATCGACTCACCAATCTCACGAGCTTGGGGAACTTCTTCCGGACATCGCTGGACATAAGAAACATGGCAACACTTGAGATGGATCTCTGAAACTCTTATGACATATTAGTAAAACACGACATGATATGAAAGGTTTCAAGCAAATAATAAAATGCACCAATCAGTACACCATAGACGTAGATATCGAACAGAAATGACTCAATGTACGCTAAGACACACCCTTAGCTATGCCATTTCTGCTAGACATCTGTTCTATAGTTTTCTTACTAGTTTCTCAAACGAACTAATCTTTAGAGTGGCACAAATTAGTAGAATATATGAGTATATTATAATAATTATGTAACAATCGACTTTAAATCCTGTAAAAGTAAAAAAAATTAGACTTTCATTTTAAACTAATTTGATCACGATTTTTTATGAACAGCCACACACTGACTAATGCATTTAAATTTTTGCTTGAAACGACAGGCACATTCAAACCAATAAGCACTTAAAGAATCATTCAGCGTTACTGGAAATATCATAATTTTATTTCAAAAAGACAATGCAACTAATTGATAAATTTTTATGATAACCACAGAAACAATAAATGTCATTAGATATATAAGTCCTGTTTGCATTGTCTTCCTTTCACATTATACACAATTTATTTTTCATAATAATATATGCAGTATGGTTGCATAATAATATGAAATGCGCGATAATTGTATACAAAATAGAAAGCATATTATATTATACATTAAATTTGAACATCACAAGAAAATATAACTGCATGTTTAGAATTACCAAGCAATTTTTTATATAACATACTAAATTTTTCCACAGTTTTTATTAAATGGCATGAAAAGTATGGTTAAATCTAACAGAATATTGTTTATTATGCTAAAAGTACAAAAAAGCAAGACTACAGGAATATAAGTAAGTAAGTGATTTTAAACATACATGTGTAATGTTCTTACTATATCATTTTACATTCGAACCACAGTTCACTATCGGCAGCTAGTTAACGCAGAGTGAAGGAAGACATTTTAGTAGCAAAAGTACATTGTATTGTAGTGTAGTATTTGTCCATAATAATAATAAATATGCCACTGATGATCACACGAAAATTCCTAAATGTTACAATTTTAAATAAGCAAAAAAATTTTTAAGCAAAGTATTATTGTCTATTTCTTAAAAATGTTCACATGTATGATTTAAAATTATTAGTGATGTTTCAACTTCTCTATACAAGAAGAAAAATCTGTGGGATAACTTAATGAAACATACAGCAAATATTGTTCCTGCATCAGTTCTCACAAGAAATACAGATACTACATTTAATGAGGCCATCTTGTTATGTCTCAGTGCCTGTTTCTAGAAATCGTGTTTTCTCGTTACACTTATATTATTATTCAGTGTTACTTACATTTTACTAAAAATATTTTTCCCGGCTAAAATTAAATCATTTCTCATACATACAATATAAGTAACGCCTCGGAGAACTTTAACATAACCTACTCAATATACAAATTGAGTTTTAGTATGTACATTAACACGTCACCTCACCTTTAAATGATTCCAACGCATACTAAGTAAGGATTACCTGACATAGATATCATGGTCCTGAAATCTGGAAACCAATGGATTCCCTTTAAGGTACAACTCCACCAATGGAAGATACTTCAGTGGCTGCAGTGAACCGAGGAATGGTATCTGAAATGAAAGTAATGTTAATTCTATGTTTAGATGTGTCTAATGTTTACTCTGAGTATTGCCTTCAACCTTTTTTATGTCCCACTGCTGGGCACGGGTCTCTCCCCACAACCGGGGAAGGCCTGGAGCATAC
>DWAV01002194.1:0-11632 GCA_018231305.1 Noctuana lactifera | reverse complement strand
TTGGGGGCTCCTGTAAACTTGCCACCAAGGAGTTATCTCGTAATTAGCACGAAAAGAGTTAATAAACAATCTGCATTCAACGTCCAGGTGAATGCCTCGCAAGAAGCAACATAAAAGTCAATTGATTGAACCCAACTTACTTGACACGAACAGTTGTCCTTGCGTCGACAACCTGCAATTAAACAACACCTAAAATAGATGGACTTTAAAAAGTCTAATTATTTGAAAACGCCTATTATTCTAAACAATTTTTTTTCTCCATTTTCACGATAAAATGCATCATCTAACCTACTAATTTAAAGACTTACACAAAGACGACATAGCCCCGGTGCCAGATCTAGACAACAAACGTGAATAAATAAAAAAAATATACAAAAAATTTCCGCAATGCTGGAAGCATCTTCGTCAGGAATATTGTAGTCACAGGAAAATGCATTCGAGGCAATTCTACATACCGATTGTGTCTAGCTACCTACATACTTACCGAGGACGACCCGCCCCGTTGCGGGCATTCAATCACGCGCACACATAGATTACCGAATTGCACCAAAAAAAATATCGAATTTTCGCATCACTTACACTAACATCACAAGTCACGTCATATCACGTCACTGTTAACACTTTAGAGCGTCTTTACTCGCGCCGGTCGTTTTTTGACGGCCTTAGGTCCGTATATGAACCTAAGCCGCCATTCCTCGTACTGCTACGTGCACGCTATGCTGTTTGACGAGCTCGGGCTGTGCTCGGAGGCCTTGTCCTTGGCCCTGGCCTCCTCTGAAGGCGGATGGGTCGGTGCTGTTCCATTGTGAATGTTCACCTCGTACACGTTAGACGAGTTTGAGTCCTCGTTGTAGGACAGTATGCTCACTTCATCTGTCTGTAAATTAAAATTACACTGTGAATTCAATACAAAATCATATTATGTAATTTAGTTTAAACTTTAAATACAGTATTTTTCTACTGTGAATGTGTTTATATCTTAATCTAAATACATTATTATGTATGACTTTGTAATATATGAAAGAATGTATTTGTGAGATGGATGTCAATGCTACATGGAATGAACTGGGGGATCAAAAATCTTCAAAAATAATGTTACATAACACTTGAACGCCCCCATATATAGTATATATATAATACTGACGCTGCTCTCGGAGAGGCGCTTGGTCTTCTTGCCGGGGGGCGGCGGCGGCGCGGGCGGGTCGTGCTTGCGCTTAGCGGTCGCGGACGCGGCGGCGGATGTGGACGCGGTGCGCTCGCGCCGGAGTAGCGACGCCGACAAGTACTGCGGCAGCTGCTTGCGGGGCACGTGCCGGGCCTGACACACACCATATTCATTAAGAGAAAATTCATTGGTCTTGTCACGCCTCAGGAATGTGAGATGTACGTCTCAAGTTTACTGAAGTTACTAGTATTTGTACATCTAACGACTTATCAATCACTGGAGTACATTTCACTTTTTGAAATAAATCCACAAACTGGTAAATGCATTCAACCCATGTCGCACTGCTGGGAACGGGTTTCTCCCCACATCCGGGGAAGGCCCGGAGCATACTCCACGCTGCTCCAATGCGGATTGGTGGAGAACTGGTAAATAAGTAACATTAATCACCTCAATAGTCATCCCTTCCCGAAGCATACTATTGCTCTCTGCCTGGTAGTGCACCGCCTTCGTGAACGTGGATATATCGTAAGTCAAGTCAACGTTTACGTTCGTCTTCTCGAACACGAGTCCAATAAACCACATCGAACACACGTTCACTATAATTTCACCCTGAAATAAGAGGGTTTCATTAAAACAAAACATACTAACTTAATTAGCTTAGCTTTTTAAACTGCACTTACACATCCAACAATGCTGTACATTACTCGGGTTTCTTGAATGAATACATAAAATACACAATTACTTAGTCATTATGTCTATTACAAATACATCGGGAGCTATTTAAATTAAAAGGTATTTTGAAAAAAATTTCGTTAAGCCTTACCTTTGGACATAAAACACAACAAAAAGAAAAGTAAAAGCTATTAAATGAAAAGTTCATCAAGTGTTTTAAGTGGGTAAGTACCCAGTGGTATATAATGTAGTTCAAACCAAAAGGGGAGATAGTATAAAAACGTATGTATGTACTAACATTTTCATTCTTTTTTACCTCCGGAGCAGAGTCAGATGATACAGCGGAACCTGAAATTCACAAAATATAAATATTGCTAATATCATAAATATAATATTTATGTATAGTGTTTTCATTAAATATAGTATTTAATTTAATATAAATTATTAAATTTATAACGTATAGTGTTTTCATTAAATATAGTATTTAATTTAATATAAATTATTAAATTTATAACGTATTATGTCGCGCGGACACACACAACGATATTAAAACCAACATCAGACAAGGAACAGAAAACTAAATTGATGATTTAATCGCTAATAGATGGCGTTACAAATCATTGTATTTATTTAAATAGTATAACTTAAAAATATACTGATTTATACATACCCGGTGGCAACGCCAGCGGTTGTCCGTTGTTGGTGTTCAGTGGTACAGAATTGTAGCATTCGGGGTTCACGTGCGCTATAGTGATGTGCTGATTGCGCTCCAACGTTACTGCAAATACCATTACATACTGTATTATTACATAAAAACTATAAAAAGTTACATGTTAAAAGTTTCTGGGCGTGTGTACGCGCGCGTCTACGTGTGTGTGTGTGTGTGTGTGCGTGCGCGCGCGTCTATGGGTGTGTGTGTGTGTGTTTGTGCGGTAGTGCACACAACTCACTGATGAGGTGGCGAATGCGGCTCTCGATAAGGCCGCACCACTGCAGCTGGTCGACGGCGCTGGCGGAGGAGGCCAGCAGCACTATGAAGTGCTTGTATCTGGCGAAGAAGTTCGGCGCCTCGAACAGCCGCTCCCAACCGCACTTGCCCAGCATTATCTCGTCCGTTATCGCTAGACCTGTGTGCAGGTACAATTTAGAACGGTTGATTCTAATGAAAATAGGATAACCTATTTTAACTTTCAATTATAGGATCCGTGTTACAGAATGACTTTCTGAAAAGAATGGATTGTTGCTGCACTCAAAACGACTTATAAAATAATAGATAACTAAAGTAAACCACAAACCTAATCTAAATTCCTCCATAATAACAGTCCTTGTCGAAGAAGAAACGTTGAACGTAGAGTTCTGATGAGGGTAGGCGGGAGTTATGATGGGCATCAGGTGGAACCGATCTGATACATTCACCTAAAAAGAAAAAAGATTCCGTAAGACATCATTGCATCTTTAAAAACATGGATTAATAGTATTAAGCGGTAATCGACGACCCGTGTGGTGTGTAGCGTTTACCACGCCGGGCCAACATTTGAAGGGTGCCGGGCAGATATTTTAATAATAAATTTGCATTACTATTTTTGGTTTCAGTTTTGTGTATTTGTATTTTGTGTCCGTGGCACACACTACTCAGGGAATCCTAGTCGGGCTGTAAGTGTGAAGCGTTAAAAAAAATGTGGATTGGTTGAGATATAAGTTAATGTTGACCTGTGTTGTATGTTGTCAACCTATCCAAAGAGAGATTTTTTGAAGCAGGGACTGATTTTACTTCTGTATTTAGTGCACATTATTCTTTACGTTGTTTATTTTTCTCATTAGATTACTACCTTAAAGTAATCTGGTCGAGATCGGAGCTTAGTGATAACACCACCTTATGAGCATTACTATTTTTAATCTCACCCTTGGGTCCCAGACCGGGAAGCCGAGGTTGACGGCGTCGGGCTGCTTGAGCAGCACGGGCTGCGGCCACTTCCACTGGCTGAACACGAGGAAGAACTTGTGCAGCAGCGTGGCCGGCAGCGCGTTGGGGTACAGCTGGCACGTGCGCGCCACCAGCATGGCCCACGACACGCCGCCCAGGTACCCCAGCGTGTTCGAGTAGATGCCGTGACCTGCACACACACACACACACATATAATAATATACACCACACGCGGTTGACGTCACTATTTCAAATGTCCAATCGGCAGCAACGTTCAGATGAAGCCAAGATGTCATCAGATGAGTCGTTTTGGGCATTTTACTTGCCTTACCTGTATTTTGAGACTTGTTGAGGGTAAGAGAAAATGTAACTGAAACATAATTCTTCTTCTTCGTCGTATCCTCATGCCTCATGCCAAGAGGGTCGTGGCCACCTAGAGATAACATTTCTCATCCATGTTGTTTAACATAATCGCTTAACAATAAAAATGTAACAGTAGTGTAGGGAGGAATCACTAGATCAAAAAGAGAGAGCGATAGTTATACGTGAAATGGTCTTATATTGCTCTAGTACAACACTGTGTCAATCTCACACTTCGTAAAATTATGATTATTATTTCCTTCATGTTGTCTCTTTTTTCTGATATGAAGTATGGTCCGTTTTTCTTTTAATACTTTTTAAAATCTTTATTAAAAATCAACTTACGCTTAGCCCACAGCTTGATAGCGCGCAAAGTCAGCCGGAAGTTATTAATATTGGGCACGAGACGAAGTATCTCATCGGTCACTCTGCAGCCGTTCAGTGAACGAACGCACTTTTGATCTAGATTCTTGAGCAACGTGTCGTCTCGGAGGTCGAATGAATCTGTGGTCAGAAAACATTTTAATTATAATTTGGAAATTCTTATTGGTCTTTGAGGATATGCTTCCAGTTGTGAACTGCCTAAAGGGCCTTTGATCAGTTTTAACGACTATTATCTGTCGATACTAGCCAGGACTGACAGCTTAACGTGCCTTCTGAAGCATGGAGGCTTACTTGTAATTAGGCACTATAGGTCACCTATCTGAGTACTGACCTCGCCCGAGGTTGCTTAATCTGTATAGTCTATTGCAAATCTTACCGGGTATCTCCTTAAGTGCTAATCTGGCGAAAAGCAAGTCAATCTCTATGCCGTCGAAATTCATTTTGATCACGGGCACAAAAGCGTCCTCCACAGCTCTCAAGTCTTTAACCTGAAAGAAAGAAGCAGTTCAAGAAAAGGGAAAAATGTAAACAAAGGAACAAGCAACATTTCATTGCTAACCAAAAATGAACCTTATTGAGAAAGCATAGAGATGAATTTACCTGCGGTTGCTGTTTGAGCAGTTCATAGAACGATTGGAAGTAATCTGTTCTATCGATGTGTCTTGGGGCGACACAAAGCGCGTCTATATCAGCCCCTCGATGGTGCACCTAGCGACAATGAAAATAAGCAACTATAAGATTTCAACTTTTTTTTTTTTTAGACTCTTATATCTCTGCAATCTGCCCTTAGGCATTTGGCTGGTTTCTGGGTGTAACTGGGTATTTGCCCAGTGGCATATCCATATCTGGGAAAGTCACTATAGGACTGTTGGCAGGAGGTCTTGCGGCGCTCACATATTCTCCTATATTTTAACTTTCTAACACGAAATCTATTACAAATAAAATGATAAATAATTTTTTTATTGACAAAAACATGTTTATAAATCAAATATTATTTGATTTATACTCCTTCTTAATAACTTTTTATTTGTTGGTACCTAAAGTTGAAAATGATTGATCTTACGGAGTTATGAAGACGGCTGGGGAGTCGCTGCCCGCCCATTGTGCGATCCTCATGCAACTCATTATTCAATTGGACACTGCAGTAATTTGCAGTTACTTCGTTTATAAATAGAACAGATGCAGGCAAATATTACATGTCAAATGAAACTACATATAAATAATTAAATAACACACTCACAGCCCCACACTAGGATTCCCGGTGTCATGAGTGCCATGGACACATACAAAGACAAATACACAAATACCCAGACCAAGAACACATATCTAATTTCATTACCCGAACCCTTCGAATGGTGAACTAGTGTGGTAACCACTAAATCAGGGGGTCGTCGTGTATAATGCAGTATGGAACTCACCCCAAGCCTATAAGACCCAAACGTGTATATATTCCCGCCGACGGTATCAGCGACGCTCGGCGGCATGTTCTTCCGAAGCGACTCATCCCGGATCCACTGCCTCACGAGACGATGCAGCGCACCCAGGACCTCCATACGATGGTGCATTTCCGCCTCGGATTCAAACACACCATATGGCACTAAGGACTCTTTCAGCTCGCTCGTTTTCTCTATGTCGATTGGTTTTGGACCTGAATTATTAACAGTTAGAATAAGATTCAATGATAGAATGCTATCGAAGAAACTTGCATTTAAATGTAGTGTAAGGAAAAGAGAAATCAACTTAATTTTTTACTTTAATTACTATTAAATTTACTATTAGGTGGTACACAGCAGTGTAGCTAGGTAACCAAAGGCTCTTGGACTTAAAATTTACTAGGGCCCCAATTAAACTATTAAAAATCGTTTGTCCCATATTCGTCATGTTCTGAATTAGACATACTCCAGATTCATCTTTTTCCCAAGTTCGATTTACAGTTTGTCAGCATGAGCTGCCCCTTGAGCTTGGCGACCCGGCGGCCCGTCTGCCCGTGGCTCAATTTTTACTAGTTTCAGTACACAAACAACTATACCAACCTGCCATAGATATAGCAGATGTCATCCCCAAAGTCTTGAGGTTCTGCTGATTTTGATGATCATTGTTCTTGTTTGCTGCATTGCTCTGGTATTGTGTGTTTGTGTGTGAGTACTGTGATGCTGGCCACATCTTGCCGGTTTGTAGCTTATACTATACTATGGTAAACTATGATTCAACTTAAACAACTATTGGTGGGAGTCTCTTTGTAAACATGTGTTTGTTGTGTTGGCATGCCTGTCTGCACTGTTGGGATTGTTTGATACCTGAAACAATGAATAAATAATGCTTCACACTCACAGCCCAACACTAGGATTCCGTGTTGTGGGCAGAGACAAAGACATTTACACAAATAACCAGACTAAATTTATCATTTAAATTTCTAACCCACTAGGAATCCAACCCTTTGAATCAGGACCCTTCAAATGGCGGACCTTAGAAATGTACTTTTCCTGCGACTTTACACAGAGCTATTTAGTTTGGGTACCTATATAGGTACATCACAAAACAAAATTTGACTCATTTACATACATTTTTGAACATTGTTCTACTAGGAGGGGTTTTACTGAATAACAAAGACAAATTCGCAACGTTTTGCGATTTTTTTTTCGATTTCTAAACTTAAAAATATTAATGGATATTTTGGAGGTAATCGGGATAGGGCTACGTATTAAATATTTTATTCAATTCCGTTAAAAAATCGTAAAACTACGTCTTAATATAAAGTAGAACATGGCAGTAAAACACGTAAACACAAAACTTTAGAAAGCTGACATTAGGGAATTTGCGGTTATTTACCCTAACGTATTTTGAAATAACTTCACCAAGGAGACGGTTACAATAATTAACTCATAAATAAAAAAAGCAAAGAATCAAATTGAAAAGGAAACCGCTCATCTCGCGGAATATTCCCGTAGCATTTTTGTTGCGTAGCCCTGACAAGGCACCCTATTGTTCTTTGTATACGAACTAAGGTCGGCCGTTCTCAAGGTATAGCTAGTCAATTACAATTAATGGACATGAAAAAGAATTACAAATACTTCTCCGATAGCAAATTACGATAATATTAGAAAGTTCATTTGTTAGTTAACACGAAATATGTGAGGAACAAGAAAAGCTCACGTTGCGACGAACCAGTTATTACGTTATAAAGATTTCATTCTACATAACGAGAGGATAGAAAGGATTAAACTTACCGATGACCTAAATCATGCATCCAACTTTACAATGTAACACTTATTCAAATAGAACTCATTATATTATGAATAAAACAAATATTAATTCACAAACAAGCGCCCAACAGTCGCCAACAACAAGGCGGCCATTTTCACAAATGGCGTTTATAATTATTGCCAGCTGAAAAATTCTAGAATAATTAATAGTGTTACAAGCCACATTAATTATTTTAAAAAGGCAAAGACATTTACACACTATGTTTCATAATTTCTTATGAAAGAAGAAGAACAAACAACACAAAAATACATTGCATAAGAAATATTTTTAAAATTCTTATTTATTTTGTTTTTTTAATAATAAAGTTGAAAATCTTTAAAAGGATTTATTGTAAAAATGTAAAAACCAAACGTTATTGGCTGCGTTCAGATTAATTGCATTTACTTTTGCGCATGCTCCATTGGTAGGTTTTCTGTGACGTATCCACGACGATTATAAAATTCTGTTGAAGTTGTTCACATATTACTATCTCATTTCACGTGGTACCAAAAGAAAGGGATTGATAGAGAGCCGGTTGATGTTTTCGTGTCAGCCTTGTGCCCATTTACGAGGAGTAGGTAAAATCCGCCATCTTGAGAGTGAATTCAAGAATATACGGACTTTTAGCGGAGTTCAAGTGATAATCTAAATTAATTTTATTAATAAATAGACGAACTTTTGTCCACTGCACAGTTTTGTAACATTTGTACGGGCTTTTCGCGTCAAAGAAATCGAATTTCGTGTCGGTGTTTAAACGAAAAGCCGAATTCTTTTATAGTGTTTATGTGACAGGAGAAGATACTGTAAGCTTTCTAATAGTTTTTTGCGTGTCTATTTCCGTTTTCCATCTCGACGATCGTTAGCATATACGTGAAAGTGATATAGGAACGGTCAGTGCGCGTTCAGGATCGGATAAAGGGTTCGCTATGTATTTTTCCGGTAGAAAATGCGGTTAGATGGGCGTTGTTGTCAGGAGGTCGTTACTGCTAAGTCGGTGGCGTCCTGGTGAGAGCCGGGGGCCGGCGGGTGTGGTGAGTGCGCGGCGGCATCGGAGGATGCGAGCGGTGAGGGTCGGTTAGCGAGGTGTTAAGTCTGAACTGGTGTTGAGGGAAGATGTCGACCACTATGCGGCCCACGCTGCAGACAGTGCCAGAGGCGCTGCCGGCGGATCACGTGACGACTGCCGCGCCGGCGCCGGCCACCACCACGGCCGCAACGGCGCCGTCGCAGCCGAGGCACCCCAGGCCTATTTTCAAGGTAAGTCACTCATGCTTCACCATTCCCTGGTCGTCTCCTGTTGTGCTGAATTAGTTTCAAAAAGACTACCCTAGATTATGCAGGCAACCATAGGTACTATGTCTCAGTCATTATGCTTGTGCTTGGTATAATATGTTCAAATTGAAATCCCTGCATCAGAAAATCTAATTACCTATGGTCCTGACATTAAAACTGATAGGCAGACTTGACCGGCTTGTATGTTAAAGCTGAGATAGTGCAAATAATATTTTATACAATCTACAGACAAAAATTTGATATCACTATAATGCATATTTATTTACTTAACAGTAACACAGAATTTATTAAAATTGTATTTATTATCTTAAATAGTTACCTTTCCCATCAAAACAAATGAAACAGGTCAATAACTGATTGAATAAGTTCAATAACCTCTTGAGAACATAATCACATTTGAAAGGTACAAATTAGATCAGTCTGTCACAGTTACATAATTCCTGACATAAACATAAACATGAAGCAATTTCTTTTTTTTTTCTTTCTTATGTGGATTCTTAGAATTTGTGTTCTTTAAGGATTTTTGTTTTGAGCTTTTCTGGACCTAACACTGAAATTAGTTGTTCAGTTCTTCTGTTGTAAAGTTGTCATGGTACTCAGTAATCTTTAATGGTGCAGAGTACCTACAATAGTTTCTTCAAAGATTTTTAATAATTGAAGAAAAAGTTGAATTTTACAGAATAGAATGGCAATTAATTGTAGAAAATGGCACCAATTGCAGTGAGATTGGTAGGTAGAAAGTGTTCACTGTACCATGCAGTTAAAACTATCAAATCCATTGCAATATATCATTTGTATACAACTTTTTTTAGAACTATTAACCATGACTACTGGCATCCTTATATCCAATTTGTGTGTTACTCAAAATTCTCTACTAATTGGACAATTTTTGTTTGCCCGTCTATGAAACTGTGGCATGTTATGTTAGTCTGAAAGATTAGTTTATATATTTCCACCAAAAATTACAAAAATTACAATTCCACTAAACACATTACAGGTACATAATCATTAGGGAGACTACAGCCAAATGATACACTGAACATAAAGAATATATAATAACATATACGTGCGACCTCCTTATTAAGCAATAAAATAATGCTTCACAACTGGTTTAATTCACACATTGAGGAAATTGCAAATACATACTAGCAATTATGTAAAACTCATATAAGTTATTGCAATCATAGTTAGTTGGTAATTAACTTGTAATATAAATAATTTCAACAGTTAATGCTGTGAAATATAACTTATGTTTCAAAATATCGTAGTATGGCCAGTTAGCTGCAGGACACTATAATTGAGGTGACCATCTTAGTCTTCGTGACTCGCCGCCTCCAGGTATGACCTCAGATAGACTTCTTTCCTATTCGACTTGGGATGTGGATGTCAATTGGTTGCAGTGACATAAGATAGACTGCATGCTCGTTTAATACTCATAAACAATAAAAAAAAACATCAAATGTGTATATAAATGCAGTACATATTGCTTATAAACAAATAAGTCCAAACACCCTAATAAAGTTAAACAATACTTAAATTAAGTACATACTTATACTTATCATAAACTTGTGATTCAATCAAACAGCATCTTTCTATGTTAATCCTGTTTAGGGAATATTTGTACTATGTATACATTCAAGTCATACATAAACAGTCAAATAAAAATATTATGTCAGCTGTTAAATGCAAGCGCTCAGCCCATCATTACTCATCTTAATAATCTTATCTGGTTGCATTGTGATGTTATATAAAGAGTTGGATGTCTTTTGTTTGGTTGCAAATTTAGTTAAAGCCACACAATGCTATGAGTCAGTGTCTTGATATTGTGAATATAGACAGATAGGGAAGCAATTTAAAATTAAGCGATTCTTAAGGTTCTTTAAAGTCGTTTTTAATAGACTCTGGTAACAGCAAACTATTTCTTAGATAATGTATCTAAAGACCTGTCAATGTACTTACTAGCTTAACTTATTTACGGTCTCAATCCCAACGGTGGGGCATTGTGTTCCTCATATATCAAACACACATTCACATTGAGAACACATTCAAGGCATCCCAGCTGTCACATAACAAATTTTCATTGCAGATATGTTGTATTTACGGCGTTTTGCCGCGACTCTACTATGTCACAATTTAAAAATAATTCGCTTACAAACACAATAATATAATATATGTAGACAGTATGTCATTGTATGTGTAGAAGTAACACGCCCAGTGAATCATCGACACTGTTATTGTATTAAAAACCTGATTATATTAATTTTGAATATTGATAGCCATTTGCGGATACACACAAGTGTCTCAGTAAGAAAAATGTATTCAGAATCCACACAGATTTTACATTGACCGATAGAAATTGAGTATTTATATCGACATTTGTTTGACTTTGCATTTCCATGTGAAAACGTTGAAGGTAGGTAAATTATATAGGTGCAATGTTCATAATTATTTGTATATTTTATACATACCTATAATAATACTATTAATTATTAGGAAAATGTAATGTAAACGTGAAATGCAAACCCTTAGGAACAAATATCCTTATTTGTTATTTATTTACTAATATTATGATTCTTCTGTCCAAAATTCCC
>DWAV01002193.1:0-11635 GCA_018231305.1 Noctuana lactifera | reverse complement strand
GGACCGATTTCAAAAATTCTTTCACCGTTGGCAAGCTACACTATTCCCGAGTGACATAGGCTATGTTTCATTTTCAATCGCTTATAAGTATCAACCGAACATGCAGATAAGAATAAGAATAAGAAATATTTATTCGTGATGTAGCTCCATATACAAACATATTAAAATACAGAACACAAAACAATAAAAGCGTAGCACATAAGTTTGTATGCCGCACACCACGAAATGGACATTAAATTTGACAGATGACATTTGTAACAAAAAATATTTTTATGCTATTAATTGAAAACCGAGAAAGTGGATTGCTTTTAACCCTTTTTATGCCCTATTACTGGCCACGGATCTCTCCCCACAACCGGGGAAGGCCTAGAGCATACTCCACCACGCTGCTTCGATGCGGGTTGGTGGAGATACGGGATAGTGGCCAACCCGTACCGAACTGTCAAACTGTCCAAAGGGCCTCCGACTAGGTTTAAGTTTTAACGACTGTTATCTATCGATAACAACCGGCACAGATGGCTTTACGTGCCCTCCGAAGCACGGAGAAGGTGATTAGTCGATTTTTATTTATTTATTTATTTACACAACAATATAAACATTATAGAAAAAATTCCAATGCGTTTATAATAGTTTGGACGTATCTTCAGGTACTACGGAGAAACACAACAGGCTCGGTATAAAATATGTCCAGACTTGGGCCCCAATCCAGAATCCCAGTACCAATTTTATAAGTATGGCCGTTACATTCCAGGTCTCCTTCCCACTACCAAACCATGGCCTGCACATCGTGAATTACAGCTGGTTGCTGAATACCTTCTTCTACCTCTTCAAGCAGTTCATACCAGGCGCAGCGTGGGACCGTCTCCACTTCCACGGCTACGACATGACTTCCCTTCACAAACATATAAATCCTAAATATCTGCCGCCCGAGTACGGTGGTTACTGCCAACATGTCATTTCTACAGAAGAATGGATCAGGAAAATAGATATTTACAAGGATGACTTCATGGCACAAGAGCTACGGAACCTAGGGTTTACTGTAGATTAGATTGATCAGAATGATAATTGTTCACTTTCTGAACGCTGAGAGTTTTATGGTTCCTAAGTTTCTGGCCATGCGCTAGGATATTTAAGTTTTAAGTTAATCGAATAAGTCATGTCTGCCGTGAAGCAAATGAAGCAATTCAGTTGTGTTTCAAGACATGAGCCTGCTTGAGGTTGGATGTAGATGTCTATGGGCGGCAGCGACCATTTAACACCAGGTGGCTTATATGCTTGTCTGCTACTTCATATCATAAAAAAAAGTATTGTTATAGTAAATAATCGTATGTCGTTTATTTTTAACAATTGTTTTTCTTACTATTTTGTTTGTACAATGTATTATGTAGAATGTTTGTTACTTATTTGTTTTAGTTTAATCGAAACACATTTTATAGTACTAGTACAATTTAGTTAGCCTTATCTGGTGTTTTTCAATATTCACGCAAAATGGAGCACGAATCTTTTACTAATATTTTTAAGTTGTTAATTAATTAGGTATTAATATTAAACATTTATCATTAAGACTGGATATAATACACGTTTAGTGTTTATATAGTTCAAAGCACAGAATAAGAATTATGTGTATATTTTATATCTTTTTAATATGATAACACTGTTAAACTCGTTAAGGATAATAATTGTACAAAAAAAAATACGCTCCAAAAAAGTTATAGGTTTACGGAATAAGTTTTTTTGTACAATCTTATTAGCATTTATAGAAAAGTGACATTAAAATGATCTATCTATTC
The DNA here is from genome assembly GCA_018231305.1 of Noctuana lactifera. NCBI lineage: Eukaryota > Metazoa > Arthropoda > Insecta > Lepidoptera > Hesperiidae > Noctuana > Noctuana lactifera. The sequence goes on along the minus strand of DWAV01002193.1, from coordinate 9,845 downwards.
TATCATGCATTTTTATTTTGTTGCCAAATTAAATATGCAGCAAAACTTGTGAGAATGTAAGCAGCAGAAATCAAAAGAGAATTTTTTTATTATAAAAATATGAAAAAATGGGAAATTATTCAAGAATTTGTAAATACGATGGACTAATACACGTAAATTGATAGCATATTTGGTAATGAAGATACAGCACCAAAAGTTTTCCAAGAGTAGGCTTCATCAAGTAAGTTAGTTGTATGTATGTATGTATGCACGTATCGCAAACAGTTGTATGTAAACTATATCGAATAGCTAAACTATCAGCTGTGTTACAGCTGTGACTACACAACATAACTGTATCGGCCACCAGGAAAACATAAATACGAAGAGTGTATTGTTTACATTATCACATTTTTACGTCACTGAACGTGATGACAACCAAAGAGAATTATTTCTATATTCTGTTACAATTGACATAGAATTACATACACAGAATTTTAATTTATTTCAGAAGAGATATCAAAAATAATTGGAATAATCTGTACAAAATGAGATTTAAAAAACTCCTTTGTCCTTTACTTTCTTACATCATTCATCTGTTGATGCTAAATGCTATACGTTAGTTAGTTAAGTGCATTTAAATTAAAGTACCTACTCTTTAACTGTTAGTAGTTCCTTCCTCCATAGTTCATGCGTCTCCATGCGTGGTACGGTTCAAGTCTATTAAATCTAAATTAAGTTATAATATTATATTACATTAAATATGCTTTTACCTTGCTTTGATTCTGAAAGCTGGTGCTCTCAATAGGTAGAGGTAATATCAGATGGCAGAAATAAAATTACAGTAACAAAACAAGACAATCTTTTTATTGTATGACTAGAATATATTTGTAGTAAATCAACACTGATCAATAATTTTGATGGATTTTTTCGACCATAAAAATTAAGGTATTCCTTTAAACATGTACTCTTTGCTGTGGTGTTCTCTTAGTAATTCCTCGCCTATTTGATCGAGTATCGCTTTTTCATCGTTATCATCTGAACTATGCTCTCCTGGTATACTGAGTGCAATATCATACAAGTCTGTATCAAGAAAACTGTCCAATTTCTGATCAATGTTAAAGTCGTTGTTGTACTTTCTGGGACCTTGCTTCATATGCGCTGGCATCTCATGGGTTCCGTGCACGATTACAGTAAAAGGTCTGACATAGCCAGTATTCTGTTCACCCGTCTGCAACAAAAAAACAAGAAAATGCAAGAATCACAAAATTTTCGATCAAACACGCGGCTAAGGGTCAGCATAAATGGGTATTCTAATAATATAACGAACCAAAATACTGCTCTATAAAAAGTTTACAATTGGTAGGTAGTGTAAATTAATTACTGTTATTGATAAATTCATTTGACGATGTTTATTACAACTAATCTGATTTTCCTACAGAAGTCTCATGGTAAACATTAATATTTATTTATACTTACTGTATCCTTGAAGGTAATCTGCCAGGGGCCATTAGCCTTCTCGCCCCACATCGCCACAGAGGTCAGTGGCCAGTTTACAAACCCGTCTTTCGAACTATCCTTGGGCCTCGCACTCATGAGTGCTACTGTTGTACCTGCAAACAATAATTACTTCATTATCATTAATTAAATTAATCGATTCTCCAAAAAATATACCTAGATATTAGTTAGAATATTTATGTGATTTTTTTTAGAAATAATTGCTTGCACCTTCTTGATCTACTCGTAGTTAAATAATTTAGTGTTAAATTAATTATTTTCTACTTGCGATACAGTCGTTGCAAATTTTTTATTTTATTAACTTGAACGAAGCGCACGATCGTGCTTCGAATACACTAGGCTATCATAAATGATAAGAATGCAGGTTACCCTGTGGCGAAGTGAGGTAGATCTCCAAAGCACCACGTCGGCTGTACTCTACGTTAGCGATTATTTCTACATGCTCGATGTAATTAACTTCGCAGTTTGTTATTTCAAATCTAAAAGCAAGCGGCTTTTCCGAAGATATAACACCCTCTTTCCTTGCCCTAGAAGTACAGTTAAGTTAAAATTAATTATTGCCTTCCACCGCAATGGCTAGTTATAAAAATAAATAGTATACTAAATTACAAACAACATTACCTTTTGTAGAATTTACAGGAAAACTTCTATTTAAAACGTAATTTTTCAAATCTACGACAGAGTCATCAAGTAAACGATCAAAACGTCACCATACATACCATAAATATTGACACCTTGAGGCTTAGAGCATTCATTTTACATCCATTCAGTCTCTAAGTATCTAAGCTTGTAGGTGCATGGTGCATGTCAAAGAGTGCTCTACACATGCTGTTGGTTAAAGAAGAATGGTCGCCAGAGTAGGAATTGAAATATTTTAATAATTACAATATAATGAACATAACGATACTATTATTTTATCGTATATATCCAAACGATCCCTGACGTAACTAACAAGCGAAGATTACTCGAATCGTGTCTCCCAGAGTACGGTTGCGGAATCCGTCGATCGAAATATAACGTACCATGTACCAGGGAGGCATGAAGAGCAACGAGTGATTCTAATAACCAGCCGCTCGATGAATCCCAGACTACGGGTTGACTAACTTTGTGTACAAACGAGAACAAAATTAACAAAGAAATATAATCTTTACTATGTTCAGTATAAGTAGGAAATTACTAAATCAAACCCAAAACCAATCCTTGTCGAACGTAGAAAGTAAACGAACAAATTACTAGGTAAACATAAGTTAGCAAGTACGCGCTGGTGGCACAGCGATGACGAGGCGATGTTGTGGTTGAGAAAAAATCAAAAACAATAGAAATAATAGAATCATAGAAGCAATTAGCAAATCCTTTCATATTCAATTTATTTCCGATTTTTATTATTTATCTGTTTGGATCAAAATAACCTCACGCTGTTTGCTACCGTACTATAGTAGCAATAATGTATGTATATATTATACCCACTTACGGTTCAAATTTTGAGTGACATACTGTTTTCTCCGGCACTTTTGTCCAGTTGAGCGCTACAGATATCATGGAACCAGCATTTAGTAGGCCAAATCCAAATCTAATATCAAAGTGAAGTCCTATTCTGAAAACAAAATTGTTTTTTAAAACAGATCTGCGAAATAGACCAGTGATGCAATTAACAAGACATTTTAATCTGCAGAAATCAGCGTTATTAAAAAGTAAAAACTAACCCATTTATTTGCCAGCCAGTATTTTCAGATAAAGGAAAATATTCAGAAGTCCATACAATAAGATGCTGTACATCACGCCAAGTTAAATCAGGACTGAAACAAAATAATGTATTTTAAATTCCGGCCCCGGTCAAACCAAAATAAATTAAGAGTATTGAGACAAACAGACCGCACCGTTTTATGTACTAAGCTTACAGAAATTATAGGAGTTCTTTCATTGATAACGTACTTTGCATGTAGAGCGAGTGCAATTATTCCTGCCGCCAATGGCGCAGCTGCTGATGTACCTGTGTGTCCAACTGTACACGAGTCGCCTATATCTGTGGTTGCCTGAAAAGAGAAAACAATATTTACATCTTCCTCTAACGTTGAATAAACACCAATCAGACCAATTGTGTAACAAAAAGAAGTGGAAACGTCATTCACACACACACTTACACTTTTTACATATTCGGTCCTTGTTTAATATTTGAAACAGACAGAGAAACAAATAGTTCACGGTAATAATAAACAAGCTATTTCTTCTTGTCTTGTCTTACCGTTCAATTTATTTATGAGGCAGTTGAATTTGTATGAACGTTACTTGTACAAAGGCAGACAGAGTATTCAAATACATACATTAAAGTCTAACTTACTATTTTTTGGTCTTTATATGCACCAGAAGAGTATGCGGTTGCCAAAGTGGATGAGCAAATTTCACCATACCAAGGAAACAGCCCTTGCTGGGAAGCGCTGCCAATTGATATTGTGTAAATACTTGATGAGTAACTGCAAAGAAATCAGTAAACGTTAAGAGGTATTCAAAAGCCAATCCAATATAGGTACATAAAAGCTTTTAAATAATAATTTATTATTTCGAATTAATGTCACTTATACGGTTTTTGTTATTTTTTCTCTTACCCATCGCAATTACAGTTATCGTAGTTCTTCCCACCGTTACCATTTGCCCACACGTAAATCGTACCTTTGCCATCCCGACCCTACAACATACAGTGCGATAATAATATTGTTATATAAAACGGTTATATAAAAAATTAGTTCGTCAACTAATAAAAAATTCTATCCAATTAGGTATGTATCCATTCATTCATTGTCGGAAATACCTATTCGTCGTCGCGGCGTCGGTTTGTTCATTTAATTTTGTTCGGCTTCAATTTGTTTTATTTGGCTTGGTTCAACGAACGAGTCCCGCTTCCTCCACAACTTTCCCGTATTCACTAGGGTCCCATGAGGTTAAGATGTTAACATTGTCTTGGCTCCTATTGTAACCGAAAGTAAATAAGGATGATTCTTGCTTACCCGACTTATTCCTCTTTTTATTGCTTCCATAGCCAAGCGTCCCGGTCCCTCCACAGTTTTCCCGTCATCACCGGGACCCCAGGATGCACTGTAGATATCTACTTTATCCCATGCGTAGCCTATGTATGCATGCGTAAATTGCGGAAGAAATCAAAATGTAGGAACACAATAGGTACATAGGTTTTTTTATTATGCATTGAGTCAGGCCAATAATTTAAGGCATATCAGGAAAAGAGGCATATATATTATTGACAAACTGATTGTCTACTCTGTTGTAGAAGTACAAAACATTCAAGAAGTCCATTATAAGTATTCTTATTGTATTATTAATTTGTATTTCACTCAATTGAAAGCGATTATCGATAAATAAATAGATACGTCTACAAAAATTCCCGATAAAAATTTGCCCATTCTAAAAGATGATTGAAAATTGCTAAATAATTCACTTATTTTTCCATCGCTAAAATTAATGTTCGTTTGGATAGTAGGTTGTTGTAACTACGAGTAATAAAAACTCTGTGTCGTCTGTGCTATGTATAAAGATTTATAAGCCGAAAACAAATTTAAAGAAAACTTATTTTCTAACCGCCGTGTTGCGCTTGTTCTAATTGTAACTGTTTATCGTTCTCACTCTTTGGACATAGCTGATTTTGAAGCTCAACATGGCGATCATATGTACCAGGTATGCATAAAACAAAAGTAGCTCGAACAAGACAGATGAGATAGTAATACCTAGTGCTTCTCCTTCTACGCGGTCTGTTATTCGTCCGTCGAGCATTCGAACTCCGCCTATTCTCGCCCCCCAGGCCACGCCCACGCCACACTTCTGGTTGTTAGCGGTCATCGCTATCTAAAAGCGTAGTACTCGTTTGATAAAATAAAATACACGATTAATCCATTACCCTGCACTGAACTAATTCAAAAATGTGAGTTTAATTTAAACAAGTAAAATAAAGTTCAATTTCATACTTCTCCGGCGCATCGAGTCCCATGGGAATTTTTAAATTTTTTTCCATGCCTTGGAAATGGATCTGAATCGCGATCATTGCAGTCCCAACTTATTTCCGGATCCTAAAAGTTAGTTAAGCAATGAACTTACTTGCTCTAATTTGATATTAACTGCGTTTTATTTTTAACCAAGCACTATTTTTTAAAACAATTATTATTGAAAGATAACCGTCTAGATTTTAAATCATCTATTGTTTGTATCTATTTGTTACTAGATAGATAAATAGACAAAACGAACTAACTAACTCCCAACACTGGCGCATGGTTCAATGTTGCCTTCAACTCACGGATCAACTGTGCGCCAATTACTAGGAGAACATAGCAAAAGGGGTATGATGTCGGTACCGCGGTAAAACCGCTCCCATCACGTCGGCCGCAGTGAATTGGTATGGTGAATAGTTTCTATAGTTCAAGTATTGTATTGTTGCTATCTTAGAGCATTTAATTTGTTGCTATGGTAGTATGTATTTATTATGTATGTGCTATAGTATAAATAGTAGTAATAAATTTGTAAAAAATCGTGTCTGACTCATTCGTCGGCACGGCTCGGCTGACTCGACTCCAGAAGATACGTCTTTTTACCTCGGAAAATTTTAACATGAATCACGAAAGTACTAGGAGATTATGACACTTGCGTAGTTTGAACGAAGATCCGTGTGATTGTGTTCGATGCCGTCATCGAGGACTGACACGCGAACACCGCGGCCAGTATAACCCATCGCATACACAGGCAATACGTTTAAATCAAGGCGCGGTAATAATTCGCCAGTCCGAGTATCTTGCTGTAAAAAATATTTATTAAATTATATATTTAATTATTATTGTAATTCTGCTCTTAAACAAAGTAAGTAATAATAAACTTACCAAATACCATTCGTAACTCCACAGCTCGTCATTGAAAAATGCATGTTTATGGTCTCCGCTACGTTTAATCCTTTTAGTAAATGTCATGTTTTGCCTCTTCACTCTATGAAGTTCTGCATCGGGATCCGGAGTAGGATATCTTTTGACACGTGACTTCGTATACTGTTGTTGAGCCCAAAGTATCTTAAAATAAAATTATTATAGTAAATAACCAATCGCCTTTACTTCGAAACAATTATGATTGACTAATAAAATAAATAATGTGAAATTATGAACGATCGGACCAAAGGCCCGACTATGAAGTGGTTAATGAAACAGCGCCACATGCATTCCTGTTTCCTGTGTACTAGGATACAAGCAATGGAAGAGGTTGTGTCTCTTCAAAGAGTACGTACACGAATAACAGTAGGTACATTACATTACTGTACAACGCACGCGTACAGTACAAACTACAAACTCACCCTTCGGTCTTTCAGGAGCGTTGATGTGTGCTCGACAGGCGTACGTCTCTGCAGGGTGTGCTTGTGTGCATGAAACGCATACATATCGGGGAATCCTTCTACCTGGACAAAATAATTATGAAACTATTATAAATCTGTGATAATCTAGCATAACCATTTAGCATTACATCAAGTAAATAAAAATAAAAGTATTTAATTCAAAATAGAGTAGTAAATAAACATCGGCAAAATGGCCAAACGGCACGGCCGAGACAGGAGTTTAGTGTTCTGTGGCCGAGACGCCATTAGTGCCATTACGAAGAAAAAAAAAAAAATAAACACCGAACCACAATTATAATACCTCCCATCCCAAAGTGGCGTGGCTCTACAAACGTACAGAATTCCCCCCGCTTTGTCTAAATATTATCTTCTGTAATCTTCTATACTCTCCTTTAATCCTGGTATTTTGGCGTGTTAAACAATGGGTAGAAGGCGGCGACCTCTTGGGCGGATTTTTATACTCTAGCGTTGCGTTATCAAAATAAATAAACAACAACACATCGAAGCAAAATCAAAGAATGATTTGTACACTTTTTCTGTACTTGAATGTCATAGTTCAATAATTGGGTAGGTTTGATTTAATTTAAATTTAATTAAACGGCTACTTTAACTGGTTGACTATAACAAATACATTCTAGAATATAAACCATAAGTTTTGTGTCACTTTTTTCTAAATTGTCTTTTCAAAAGATTACAATCGATTTAATTTTTTTTTTAAAAGCGGATGAGGCGACGCGACGCGACTCCGCGACCGGAACGGGTTAATGACGGCAATGCCACGCAATGCCGCCGATGTTCCTAATGTACCAGGGCGATATAGAATCGAAACACCCCACATGAGTAATATCTTCACAGATGTCGTGCACGCACATAGTTTACGCTCACATTCGCTACTGACAGCCATACAAAACTGTGTGTGTTGGATGTGTGTGTCACATGTTTCGTTGCGTGCAACTCGTGTTTAGCGATATGTGCCGTTCCATCCGGTATTGATACACTGTTCACTGTAGGCAGGTTGATGTAGATGTGTGTTTACGCTATAAAATAAGTAACATAGAAATTATTAGGCATAATACACTAGCACCAACGAGAGATTATTGTACATTGCTCTCTGTGTGACAATTTCAGAAACAAAAATGGTTTATTATAATTGTGGAATTAGATACAGTACGTAAATAGTACAATGTTATGATACCTATTATGAAACATATTATGGCTAACAAGTAGGTCAACAACAAAAACGTGAATAACAATGATTAATGTATTGTATGTAAAGAAAAACTATTTAGGTATTATTTTCTTTATTTGAAATAAGGAGGATATGACAATTACGACACACGAAGAATACGGGAAATTATATGGTATCAAAACTATCAAATAATATAATAGTATTTATAAAATGATTTAAATAAAATAATTATGTATAGTAATTAATAATAAAATATATTACATACTTTGATACCTATATTCTATGTCCTTCGCAGATAAAATTACACACAGTTGTACACAGTTCTACCTACACTGATAGGAAACCGTGGGGTTCAACGCCGACCGCCACCCCGTCATGTTTGTACGGTGTAAGAACCGCACATGTGAGTCGTCAAAGTCACGTATGCACCAGGACAGCAGAACTTCCGTGGAGATCGCAAGCACATATGAACACGCGTCGATCCATGTGTAAAGAAAGGGGCGGAGCGTCTGTGGCGAGGGTGCTTTGAAAAGTTGAACTCGGAAGGCTGGGGTTGATAAAATATTATTATGTCTACCGTGTATGGGATCCTAGTGGCCTAATATTCGCGTACCTAACTATCAACAACAACCGAGCGACATTTTATACAGGAATGTGCTTTGTAAATTGAACATACAGAAACCAGAAAGTAGGTTTATTGTTTAGAAATAATTTAAATGAATTAATTATCTATCGTTTCAGAAAAGTTTATAATAAAAGCATAAATTGCTTATTTCTTCTTGCTTCTATTTAATTTAGTTTTTGTATTCAGCCTATCTACTGGTTACTGGCAATCTTACCACATCAATACATTCCATTATCAATTTTATTTAGAACAATAACAATAATATTTGATTGACATATAAATTCAGTGTCCTGTAGCGCTATCTATTAGCGAATGGTATGCAATAATCAGTTTTGTTTAATAATATATATTTACAACTAATATAGGGTATAACCTTTTTTAACCGACTTCAAAATAGGAAGGTTGTCAATTTCATACGTACCTAAGTATGTAATATTGTTTTAAAAATTAAAAGCGCAGAGTGGTCATTACTATTCATAATAAAATTAAGGGTACATATTTAAGCTACGTAACTATTTATTTGTGGCACACAGCTTACGAATACTGTGAGATTTAAAAAAAATAACAGTGTCACAAAAAATCCAACAGTGGCACATTACTTACATGATACAAAATTACAAAGTATACCTGATATTAACACATATACTTATATATTTTTAAATGTTTGCTCAGTGGGGAAACAGTAATAAGAAAATAACAGAATGATTCATTCAACTATAGGACATATTATAATGCTCTAAGATTCAAGTATACGTTCGGAAAATGAAACATTGGTATGCTCCGCCTTACAGACGTAACGTCAGTCCTGTAACACTGAAATTCACCCTCTATATCTCATGAACACCTAGTATCCGCGACGCTGAAAATACTGTTAGCGCCGTCTGAAAATACGTTTCAGCGATCAAAATGCAAGCGGGACGCGTAAACGACACGTAGCGGATGTTGATTTACACGGGTGCGGCGTGGCGCTGCGTTCGAGGCAGAAATTCGGCCAAACTGATTCAATCCATATCAAGTTTTTAGGCTGGAAATATAAAATATTAAAGAATTCTACGAATTAACCAACCTTTTATTTTTCTCCATATTTTCACTCACTACGTAATCTTGAGCAAATTGCTATGAATGCTTATATTCGCGCTAACATCACTAGAAATAAAATTTGG
>DWAV01002192.1:0-11637 GCA_018231305.1 Noctuana lactifera | reverse complement strand
TGGTCGGAGGCCCTTTAGGCGGTTTGACAACATCCGACACAGGTTGGCCACTAACCCGTATCTCCACCAATCCGCATTGGAGCAGGGTGGTGGAGTAGGTATGTTTCAAGCCTTCCCCGGTTGTGAGGGGACCCGTGCCCAGCAGTGGTACATAAAAAGGATTGAAAGGCAAAGTACTTATCTATATATTAATACGAGAAGAAAACATTCTTGATCCGTTTTAGCATAATTAAAACTCATGTAGAAAAGTATAGAATGATAAATTTTTTATACAGTATGTTTTTTATACAGTACAATAGATGGCGTTACAGGTCTCGAAATTTATTTAAATCGTTGAAAATAAAGATTACATATTTTTAAAAATATTTTCAAACGTTCCATTATTATGAGAATTGATATTTCAAATCGAAATTAGTACATTTGCTGTTTCAGCTTTACGCATGGTTCGCAATAGCAATAGTGAGCCTATTATTAAATAAATGAAATTCATATTATGCAGATTTCCCTAAACAGAAAATGTACGAGTACAAATTGAATAGGGAACAAATAACTATTATTAATCATTGTATAACAATTTAGAGCAAATTTGTTAATTCGGTACGTTTTGCTTTTTGCTTGTAATTAGCTATTATATGATAATTTTCCTGTACCTACTGCGTATTAATGCTAAATATTTGGTGTAATTTGTACTCTAATATCGATCGAAAATGCCTAACATTTCAAAGTTCCATAACTAAAACGCACTTAGGGCCTTGTTTTGGAAAGTTCCTCAGATCATTCACCATGTATAAAATTCAAATTCCAAGAGAAAATTCCAAGAGTGTTGTAATTAAATCAGCGATGTCCACTAAAATCCATTGTAAAGATCAATCGATGGATCTTTTTCCAGTTTCGTATCCACTTTATTCCTTGATCCATGATTTTATGAAAAGTGGATCCTTTAGAACTAAATTTGTGTCCAAAAATCCTTTATAAATAAAAACAAACATACAAACATTACATTCTTATTAAGGCTCAAAACAAATAAAATACCTATTTAAGTTTATTTTGCTTGACCTTTCCGGACATTCAATTATAATATAATTAGAATTTTTCATATTTGAGCTGGACAAAATACACACAAAGTTGTAATTGAAACACTAGATACAAAATACATTTTGACATGTATATTGTATAACGATAAAAGTAACGTGACAAGATGGAAACAGTATCTTATTTACCCGGAAAGCTAGAGGAGTGCATTAAAACATTTAGTACTGAAACTTAGTGTAACTTTGTAAGTCGTACTCAAACTACGGATTAGTATTGGCAACTAGTGTGAGTCGAGTGCAATGTAAACTCTATCTTAATTTCTAAAGACTTAAGTTCTTTAATTTATAAGTTATCTGTAGGCAGTACTCCATAAGATCTATTTCGATGCATCGTATTATTGTATTGTCATCGGTCTTTGATAGATGTGCAATCTCAAAGTGGGTGAAAATCACTATCAAAGATTCGATTACATACATACATAGGTATAGGCTATGCTTATAAAAGCATGTTAATGAAAAACGACTTCAAGCTTATAAAAATATTTTAAGTAAAATTTAAAACCGTCTTCAAGCTAAGATGTAATAAGAATCTTTAACTGTAACAGACTTCAATAATTTATTTTGGAGTCTGTGTCTTTTACTGATTGTTTGCGTAACATATCCATAGAACACAGACTCCAAAATAAATTATTGAAGACTGTTACAGTTAGTTATACTCGAATATTACTTTTAGTTGGAAGTCGGTTCTAATTTTTACTCAGAATAATTTTATTAGCTCGAAATCGTTTTTCACTTAAAGCTTTTTATACTGTTAAGTTATTCTAATAGAATATCTTGCGATTTCTATATATTACACACTGCTTTTAAAAGTCGGTTAAAAACTCAGTTAATAAACAATCCAACACGTTCTGCAATTTCATTTTAAATTCGTAACAGTCATATGTATCATGTCAAAAACAAAAGGTCAAAGGTTTCATTTGGTTTATAGCCAATTTAATTGATACAATACAACGGATGGTAAAATGGGCTCGTTTGCGAACAGAGCAAATAAAATTGGATTCCCGTTGATTCAAATGTCATATTAATGTGAATAAATAGGTAGCCCGAAAATACTGTTTGTCTATAAAGTTATCTGCCACGTAATGATGACCAGAGAATTTATTTATTTACAGCGATCAATAATTTGCTTACAGTACATTACCAAGCGCAAATGCGTTTAATGATAGTGTTCGATTATTACCAAACAATAATACCTACACATAACTGTTTAAATGAAATTATAACCACGTATCAATTTTAGTACACACAGGCGTTTGTACGACCATAGAGTATACCTAATGTAGGTACAATGACTTCTTTTAAAATTCCGTACATATTTACTGTTTCATAAAATTTAAGAAGCACTTTATTACTACTCTACCATTCTCGTTGCTATAGTTATTCAGTTCAAAAATGATTCATTTAAACTGTATATTTTAATCAAATTATTTTATGGCTGAGGCTCATTACAGCAATTAATATAGTTATTTCATTGATTTACTTATCGCACGACTCCACGTGATTCATTTTTATCTCACAACATTATTTTTTTATCGTATTCCTGTTTCTTTCATATTGCTGTGTATTGCCTCATATTAAGTTTATCTTGCCTAATTATAATCTAATTATCTTTTATAATTATATCTACGTTGAAACTTCTTTTGTAATTAATTGAAATTATTTTAATAAAAATACATTTACCTTTTTCCTTATTAACTATTGTTTCCCTGTTTTGAACGCCACATAAAGAACTTTGCTTTTCAGTTTAACAATAGACCCTAACTCTTTAACATAATATTTACTGTAATACGGGAAAAGCACCTAATTAAGTATCAACTTATCAAAGGCCCAAGAGATAAAAGCCGTATAATTTTGTTTAGTTAAATACGTTCCTCGAAGAGGTATACAATTTCAGAGGGCCTTCGATTTACTGGAAGATTCGAGGTACTATGAAACCGTAGCAATATGGTGTCGGATTTAAAAAGGATTTGCAAATAAAAACGTTGAAATTTTATTTTGTATCTGAAATACAAAACTATTTGTATTTCAGTTTTATTTCCATCAGAAATATAGATAACTATCTGAATTTGAATTCTAGTTGAGTTTAGTTTTACTGTATTTTATAATTCTATTCCAACGTAAATTATTATTTAAGTTTGTAAAACTAAAAGTATTTCTTATTAAGTAATTCTCTATAAGTAAATTACAAGTTGTGGGTGTTATGTCGAAATGTCAGAAATTTCGTTTTCGGTTTCTTCCGGTATCGTATATGAAAATCTAGTTTCGACTTTAGCTTCGGTTTCGGTCAAAATATGGCCGGAACTTTCGGCCGAGACGAAACTCCTTTGTTCATGAAATATCAACCAGTTTCGGATGTTAAAATCTAGTTTCGACTTTTGTTTCGGTTTCGGTCAAAAAATTGCCCTAACTTTCGACCGGGACGAAACTCCTGTGTTCGTGCGTAACGACGCACGTCAAATTTGCTACCTCCGTACTTTAATAATTGTCTTTTTATTTCACTTAACACTACTACCTATGTAACTTAACGCTACCTATGTAACTGGCTGTAGGTATGACTATGAAAAAGGGTAAAGTACACTAGATGTCAGTATCAATAGAAATTTTTAACATGTTTAGGTAAGATTCGGTTTCGGTTTCAATTTTGGCCGAAATTGACATCAAGATCGAAAGTTCGGATAAACCAGTTTCGATCAGTCACTAGTTTTAACCCAAAAAGTCATGAGACCCAACATCGTCCAAATTTAATGTTTTGTTAGCTTTTATTTGGAAAGTTACAGGCGTTACGGCCGGCATATAATTTGAAAAGGAAAGGTTCTCTTAGACCCTGTAATCGGGAGCCATTCCGTCCAATTTTAAAATGGACTGTTACATAAACGAAAGCCTTTAAGATAAGTAAATAGTATACCCTTGTAACGGTTTAGGTCACTGTGCCTTTTGAAATAAATTATTGTAATGGTATTGAAGGGTTTTAATACTTTTGGCATTTAATTTAAGTAATTACTGTAGGTAGATATTATGGCTTAGAATTAACATTTACTTGATAAGTTTTATAGTAGGTACAAATTTTTCTTTTAAAGTATTACTTTAAGAGCGTCTTATATTTTTATACGTGAATTTTTTTTGCGTTAAATTAATGACTTTTTTTAATCAATCGCTATAACTTTTAAAGTACTTTGGTGCACAATAAGTTTATTTTTTGGAGTAAGTAGTTAACTTCGCTTCGATTTTTAACTTCGCTATACGTAATATTTGTAGTACCTACCTAACTCATACTCATAAATCTACTTAAAATCGCAAAACTAGCGTGGTATTAAAAATTGATAGCATAAATATGCAGGAATATACCTAGATGACTTCGGCTAAATTAACGTTCAATCATGGTGAGCAATAAAAATACGGATTCTGTAAGATAGTAAAAAAATTATGAAATACCTAATTAACTTTATTTTTTTATTGTCTTAAATGATATCAATTAATGTAACAAATGACGGAGTTCACAAAATATTCGTAATGATATCTGTAAAAAATCAGGACGCTGATTGTATGGATATAATATGGAGTAGGTACATACATAGGTTATATAGAATGAATACGTGTTGAGATAGTAATAAATTGCCAATATTTTTGTTCTACCCTGACATGATTTTTAGTTCAGTATTACTGAAAAATACAAAGTTGCTGAAGCCATCATGAATATTAATAACACGAATCATCACAACATAACCCGAATTTAAAAACGATTTGAACACCTTGGCTCAGACTGTGTCTAATTAACTAATTCGTTTACATACTAATAACATGCGTAACAGGTTAGGTACATTTTACCTTCCTCGCGAGCTCCCGTTGAACGTTGAACCTTAAAAAAATGTGTATAGAAACACAATAAATGGTTTATTGAAATACAATGACACGTTTTATGAAATTAATATTTTTCGCTGAAATCTAGCAAATAAACAGTGAATCAGAATGACTTGAACAAATCGTGCATTTGGCAGCCCTAGCGCCGCCGACATTAATAATACAACATGTTGACCTTACGCGTTATGCGATCTTGATAACATCGTTCAGTTTGTTCTAATCAATCGCAGCTGTAGCACGTATTTTAAAATGGCCGACACCGAGCCCACCTTTTGGGACGAATTAACGAGCCCAGTCAACTTAGTTCTTGTGTCCATTATCGTGTACCTAGTTTATAAAATTGTTAAGTCGCATTTCGAAACAGTGGAAGTACCGGCGCCTGCGCCAGAGATGCCAAAACTACATAAGGACATGACAGTGGCCGAATTGAAACAATACGACGGAACAAATGCGGAGGGAAGGGTTCTGTTGGCGGTTAACGGGATTATTTTTGACGTGACCAAAGGGAAGAGATTTTATGGACCTGGTAAGTGCTGCCCACAGGATAAAAGTATTTCGTCATGACTTTCAAAGTAAGCAAGGTTTACCGGTGTGCCGGTACCGGAATTGTAACGCGCAGTGACATTGCGGTTTAGATAATGTTTCATGTAACTTGAGTGGTTTATCTTTGTAGTCACAGGTATATTGGCTGATAACGCTTACCTACCAATTCACAAGTAGAACGTATGTTTACAAGGTACGAGTACGTAATTTTATTACTAAAAAAAAATAGTGACTAAACATTTTTTCAAACGTTACAGTAACTATATAATAAAAATTAACTAGGTATTACGTGCGTTTAAAAAACCCAAAATAAAATAAATATTCAAACAGGAAATATAAAAATTGTTGAGTTGGTTTGAAATACCTACCTAGTTGCACAATAATATTTTTCGTGTCAATATTTACAATGTTCTTGCAAAAAATTAGCTTCATCGTTTTGGCGAATAAATTACTTACACAAAGTCAGACTTAGTTCGTTGAGAATAATTCTCACGATGATCCTATAAAATAGGAATTTTAATACATATTAATATTATTTTTAATATACACACTTATCAGTAGATATTAGGGTAATGTTAAGATAACACAAAATCAAAATGTTTACAACTACACTCGTACATGAGTTCAAGGTAATCGGCTTTTATTACCGGCACACCGACACACATACGATCATACGATAGTATGTATACATACGATACATATAGCGGACTAAGCAAGTCATGGTCGCACATACCTAACGGCCTTTTTTGATTAATTTACCTGTAACAAAGATACATACGGGCTAAAAATAAATGAAATGAAAAGTTTGTTATCCAATGTTGATTGCCTGAAACCTTTTTTATGGTTTACTACTGGGCACTGTCTCCCCTTAAGGGGCCATGGTTACAATACAACACTTTGGGATGTTGAGACAATTAACAATTTTTATATATATTTTTATATATTATAGATTATATAATATTTTATAGAAGATCTCATGGTATAAACTCCTTATTTGTACATCGGTACGAATATTATTAAGGTTTGTATAAACTACGACATTGATAGCTCCAAAATATTTGGCATGTACGAAATATTTTAAATCTGTCTTGAACATCTTTGTAGAGTCATATTAAGATGAGCTACATAGGTAGGTACGTCGTAACTTAATTAGTACGGTAATAAATTTTACTAAAAATTACAGAATAACAAAATTTTAAAGTATTAAAATACAAATTAATTGCGGTTTTTTTGCCTCAGCTCATTTTGTGTGGTATAATGCAATTTCGCAACACTTGTGTGGTATAATGTCCTTCACAGATAATGAACTCGTCTTGTGTTGTCAAGCATAACGTTACCAGTTTAATGGTTGCCGCGTCTGCTTGCAAACCTTTGACTAATAAACTAAGGTTGATCAACTTCGATTCATTCCCTAGACACCACAGACCAATTGACATTAGTACCTCGACATTAGTAGGTACCTTCGTGTCATCTAACTATATTTTATTCGATGCAGAGATCTTCTTGTTATAAATATTTTAGGTAAGACGAGCAAACCAGTAGTATTTTATAATAACGCTTCACACTCACAGTCCCACACTAGGATTCCCCGTGTCATGGGTGCCGTGGACACATAGAAACACAAATACACAAACACCCAGACCGAGAACAGAAATCTAAATTTATCATTCAAATTTCTGCCCCGCCGGGGATCGAACCCGGGACCCTTCGAATGGTGGATTGGCGTGATGACCACTACACCACGCGGGTCGTCTTTTTAGAAGTTCGTACCGAGTACTTACTATTGTGACCTTATTGATTTACACAGTCGTGTTATGTCTTATCTCTTTTTAATTTACATAACAATTAGGCAAAGCTAATAATGATTGTAACGTTAATATCATTGACAAGTGGATTCAGTCATGTCCAAAACAAATTCATGGTAATTTCCACTGTTTATTATCACCGTCATCACGGAGTAAGCACTAAGAATGGAGCAGCCAGTATTTTGTATCAGAACTATTGAGAACCAGAGTCATCACGTCCCTTGACTTCAGACATTTAATACTAACTCCGAAGCAATTATTTATAATTAACTTAGTGTAAATTAATCTACTGCAATAAACTTTATTTCCTTTTTTTTTCACTGTATATTCAATTTAGACTCATAAACATTTTGAGAAAAAATTATGAAAGAATAAATAAATGAACATCGTATTAATCTAATCATTTTTTAATTCACATTACAATAATATCCAATTACTATTACAGTTTCATTGCCGTCTTTGTATGTACAATTGTAAATACCTATGTCACGCCAACACGTCACTACATTTACGGTAATTTCGCTTCTTAATTATGACTTTGTGAGGTTAATACGATGCAATGTTTTAACATCAATGAAAACGACTAAGTAAAACAAAAAATTATACTCGTTTTATAACAAAATTATTTAAATCAATAACAACTTTAATTGTTCAGACTTCAATAATTTGTTTTGATGTGTGTGTCTACATATATAACGTAAGCATAGTGCATACGTTATAAAATTTAAAGTCGAATTTTTTATGTATGAGTATCTAACATAATTTATAACTCGCATTACAAAAACAACTGACTTCAAATTTGTTACTCATGCCTTCAATCCTTTTTATGTCCCACTGCTGGGCACGGGTCTCTCCCTACAACCGGGGAAGGCCTGGAGCATACTCCACCACGCTGCTCCAATGCGTCATTAATACACAGTGCACGAGTGGGTCATTAATACACAAAATTACTTTTGTAACCATATACCTCGTGCACAAACTAGTAATTGCGTAAATTGCGAATATCTATTTCTGTTCGTAAATTAGCATATTGCAACAAATATTATGACAGATTGTAAAACACTTTGTTGGTGAAACCATTACGCTTACTTTGTTAAATTTTACCGTCGTCTTTAAATAATTTAATATACTTATTACTTTTTCTAATAATACAACAGCACCTCTGCTGGGTACGGGTCCCGCCCTACAACCTGGGAAGGCCAATGCACGGTGTAGTTAAACTGTTTACTTTCGGAATATTGTATGCATTTAGAGTTACAGAAAAATAATTACCTTTATTACGATACTTTAAAACTGTATTTCTGTTTCTCGCATATACTCGAATCTTTATAGGACATACATACTGGTCCTTCCATAAAGTTATGTTAGGGCCAACAAGACCAATAAATTTATTAAACGGCACTCTCATTCTGGTACAATAAACAAGATTATAATGGACCACACACATTGAAACTTCCCCAAAACCTCGCAACAGGAACCTGGTAAAAAGGGACAAGCCATTAAAAAATAACGAACGTTTTTGTAAACTCAGAAATGTTTTAATGAATTACGCGAAAAGACAGTGACTCGGCGAAACTAAAAAGAAAAATGTGAATTCAGAGAAGAAGTGCAATTCATGCCGCTCCTTAACGAACTTGCAACGGATGCGGCAAGCGAACAGGAAATGACTGCATTTACGCAAGCGCGAACTGAAAATGTAGATCTCTGTAAATCTACCGACTTGAAAAGAGTTTTTACCACTTTTCCACAAAATTTCACGTTCAATATTCATATTGAGTTCATCCTTCGTTGTGTTTTTTCCTGAAACCTGAAAAGTCTGATTAGATTATTTCTAAAATAAATTTTGTAAGTTAAATTACTGTCAAAGAACTAGGAAGTTAATTAGGACTAATCCGCATTGAAGCAGGGTCGTGGAGTATGCTCAAGACCTTCCCTGGTTGGCGGGAGAGACCCTTGCCCAGCAGTGGGACATAGAAAAGGGTTGAAGGCAAATAAATTCTTGAAGTCCGTAACAAATGAAAATATCTCTTGAAGACGGTTTAATCTTTTTCTTAAAATATATTTTTATATTTTATGCTAGTCCTTTTGTAATAGAAGAATTGTTTCTTATGTGAAACATAGCTTAACAAAATAACGGTTTACGAACCCTACTACGGAATTACGAATAATTTCGACTCATGGGCGATCACAAGATACTCGTAGCATAAATTAAGATGATTTACATAACCTTGTTATCATTTTTGTTTTTGTATTTCTGTTCATTATTTTACTTCTAATTAAGTATCTTGTTTTAAATAGGTACTATTACAGTGTTATCTTCAAACCAACTTCCTTTTGAAGTCAGTTAATAAGAAAGAATATATTTCATTTATGCAAAATTTGTACATTTATGCTGCGATGCAGCATACTTGTAATAATGTGCACTTGAATAAATATTATTTATAGTAACGAAGGCACTTCTCTTTCTTATATTTCAAATCGTATTTATTTTACTTAATAAAATTACCAAGGCGCAGTTGTCTTTCTGACTATTGCTACTATCACGTAAACACGTATCACGTAAACACGTAAACTAGTCGTATATCAACTGGGACATTAATATTGATTCAAATATTATGAACATTTTTTAAGTACAAACGACTTAACTCACGTGTAGTTTTTGGGAATGCCTGATTAGTTTCAAACCATTACAAAGCCATTAACTTTATTTTCCGCTTACATTATAATAATAACTAAAGATAAAACTATAATCTTCGATTTTCAAGTATTGAGCCACCATATTTTCCTGCCGGTTTAAGTACCTTAGCCAAAAGGGCGCCTAAAGCCGATGTTTCATAATATTATTTAACGTTCATGGAGTGTAGTTTGAGTTTGAGTTTCATAATCCATTTAATTCGGGGATGTTAAAACGTTACTTTTAGGGGTGCTACAGAATTATTGACTCAAAATGGATAGTAGACATAATGTATTTGAGAACCAATGCTTTAAACTGACAAAATTGCCGTTATAAATTGTTCTGTTTAACCTCGAGTGAGACGTATCGCTGTACAAAGTCCGATGATTATTTTTCTGTTGCTGCGATGAATAACAAAATATTCTTATATTTTATTTGGCAAATAATAATATTAGCGTACTTATAAGATTTTATAAGTATATTCGTAAGTATGATAATGCAGTTTTTACTATAAGTAATAATATTATTATTAGATAATATTCTTTTCAGGTGGTCCATACTCAGCCTTCGCAGGCAAGGACGCTACGAGAGGCCTTGCTACAGGTGAAGTGGCAGCAGGCGACAAAGAATGGGATGACGTCAGCGACTTGTCGCCTGATGAAATCTCTTCGGCCAAGGAATGGGAGGATCAGTTCAAAGGTATATATCCTTATGCTACAATTTGGCGTATAAAATACACAAATCAAAATTAAAAATTTTAATAGTCGTAGGTAATTCTGAATTATAATTAAAAATTTCTGTCCCCTAAATTTTATTAAGTAGGCACTTACTTAAATGTTTGTATTTTTTTCATATAAATTAATTATATCTTATCACTGTCAAAAGTATCCTTTCCAATTAAATTTTAATTAAGCAAATTAATTTCAATTTAATAGACACATCGAAGAAAAAAATTATATTATTAAAATGTACCTAGAGAGGTACCTACTCGTAATAAAGCAACAAAATAAAAAGTATCCATTACATTTAAATGATTAACATTACCAATTAAAGGAAATACGTAATCCAAGTGACAGCCTTCAACCCTTTTTATATCCCATTGCTGGGCACGAGTCTCTCCCCACAACCGGAGAAGGCCTGGAGCATACTCCACCGCGTGCTCCAATGCGGGCTCCAAGTGACAGCAATCATAAGATAATATTAGTATGAACCACAATCGACTATTAGATTAGGTTAAAGAAAGAAGAAATGTTATCGCAGTAAAACGTTATTATAACCCAAATAGACTGCGGTCGTAATAAATAAAATCGCAATGCAATAAATAACGCTGATAATTTGGCTCCTGGCGGTAAGATCTTTGGGTCTAGGGTTTAAAGTGTTCACGTTCAGAAGTAGGTGAGGTTGACCCATCCGTCATGTCGGATAAAGATGTATTACGGAGCCGTGTTTAGGTGG
This sequence comes from Noctuana lactifera, assembly GCA_018231305.1. Taxonomy (NCBI): domain Eukaryota; kingdom Metazoa; phylum Arthropoda; class Insecta; order Lepidoptera; family Hesperiidae; genus Noctuana; species Noctuana lactifera. Next base: position 211 of record DWAV01002192.1, on the reverse strand, counting down.
AAACAGGGAATCTGGCGTAGGAAGGCTTTGTAAGGAAAGCTCAAACGGCAACACGGAACTTTCGACAGCGGTTCAGTAGATATAATGATATATGCTTTGTTATAAGTTACTTAATTGTCAACCGACTTCGAAGAAAGTAGGAGGTTCTCAATTCGACTGTATTTTTTTTAATGTTTGTTACCTCTTAACTTTCGACTAGATGAACCTTTTT
>DWAV01002191.1:0-11637 GCA_018231305.1 Noctuana lactifera | reverse complement strand
GTTGGCCACTAACCCGTATCTCCACCAATCCGCATTGGAGCAGCCTGGTGGAGTATGCTCCAGGCCTTCTCCGGTTGTGGAGAGAGACCCGTGCCCAGCAGTGGGACATTAAAAAGGGTTGAAGGCATAGCTGATTCAACTTAGACAGTGGCGTTTACTGTGGCGTAGATATCGGAGATAGATTCATACTCGTACCTACTTTTATTGAGGCGACCATCTTAGTCCTCGTGAGTATCAACGCATCCAAATACCTACGACTTGAAATGCAACGTCAATCTTATTTATGGTTGAACGTGAGTGTCTAAGAGTAATGACCACTTTACTACAAAAAACCATTGTGTTTACCTTCTGCGAGGCAACATTGCAGTTTTCCACTAGCATAACATAATGATATTATATCAAAAAATAGTCAGAAAAAAATAAATCATATTTTTAGGATCCGCAATTTGGCTCAGCTCCAACTTACTACCCCCACACTAACCCGCCTCTGAAGAAGATCCGCTCAGATATCCAGGAACACTCCGACCACACTTTGATTCGAGCTTACGAGGGTCAAACATACTTCTGGGGTACGAAGCCGAGAAATGGAGATGTTATTGAGTTCTGGTTCAAAAATCCCATATTGCTTGAAAGGTAAATATTCTATAACGTTTGTTAAAACTGAACTCGTTTTATTCGCCTGTTAAGAATTCTCGAGTTATAAAAATTGTTTTTAAAGTCTTTGCACGACATCTAGTGAGTATTACTGGTACTTTTTGTTGTGTCTATTTCGCAGTTAACTACCTACAACCCAACTTGCTCTGTACAGAAATGGTCAGCCTACTACCAAATAACTTCGTTGATTTAAATTGAGATGGCGCTAATTACAGTAACTTGACAAAATAATAATAAGTTATAGTAATAACGCTGTCGAAGAATGTAAATAATGATAAAGAGCTAACTAAATAAATAACTTGTTACTTTTTGGAGTAAATTATGTAATATTTGAAAGAATTCGTTTATAAAATTAAACTGAAACGTTAAATTTATACTTCCTAGCTTTACATTCCGAAGTGGCAACGTTGAACATACCACCGATCGCTTCTACCACACAACCATAGAGATCGTTTCCGCCTTCAATACGAGGAACTTCACACCGGTTGGCAGCTTCGACGAGTTCGGTCTTGCTGACGGCACCCTGAAAAAGGAGGTCGGCCCAATTGCGGCCATATGACTAAGGGTGCACCGGGACAGCTCGTACTGGGTTATCCTGAGCGAGGTATTCCATCCTTATTAACATTAGTATTACTACTGATCCCACTGCCAGAAACGTACCTATGTTATTCCACACACCTACAAGTCGTTGTATTTAAGTACCATCAAATAATAACTACGATATTAAAAACATATACGTATACATACGTCTGAGTTGAAAACAATTAATGTACCTACCTAATGGTTACATACACAATTTATAGGCGAATGCCTTTCTATTTTAAGGTGTAACAATATAGAATTAAATAAATTAAATGAATACTCCACCAATCCGCATTGGAGCAGCGTGGTGGAGTATGCTCCAGGCCTTCCCCGGTTGTGGGGAGAGCCCCGTGCCCAGCAGTGGGACGTAAAAAGGGTTGAAGGCAAATGAATAATTTAGCCAAGTTCGATCTCAGAAAAAGAAACGAATAGACTCATAAGTACAATATTATAAGGTCCATGGTTCCTTGCGTCGCATATCTATTGGTTGCATAAGAAACTTAAACATCTCTCTAGGCACTTTAATTAATAACAATGACTTATTTATTATTTTATTTTTATTACACTATATAGCACGTTTACATGTCGTTTTCAGATCGAGCTCAGGCCGTACTCGCAAGCATAAAAACCTGGTTAAAACTCACTCAAACATCAACGAATCCTTTAGGAATTAACTAACCTGGAATTCAACGGTTAACTTCTACTTTCCACCACTGGCTAGGTTTAAAATACTTATTTTTATGTATCTCAATACTAGTGCGGCCTAATTTCAGGTTAAAAGTTATATTAACCACCAAAATGAAAGAGTGAGTCTGTGTAGCTGTCCTGTGTGCTTTGAAGAAGTGATGTAAAAACTTTATAATAGTTTATAGTGATCATATTATTATCAAGATAAAATACAATTTCGCTTGCTATTCCTATGTTGATGAAACGTGATTTTGTTTATGGTGGTTCCTATATATTTTTTATATTATTATAATTTTCTGATCAAATCAGTCTAGAGTAAGTACCTACTTATCATATTTTTCACAGACGATATTTACAAAAAAAAAATTCTTAATAATAAAATAATATTTAATTTTGAAATGTAAAGAGATGAGATAAAATTGTCTTTAAATTTTGCAGATTATTTTGGCAAATCGATCTAAATACATAAAAATACTAAGTGAATTTTTCTATAGAAGTAGTTAGGTACTTGTGGAAGACAATGAAAGATAAAAACTTATTTATGATTCGCGTGATAAAATTATCGATAGGTAGAACCCAAATAGTCATCACAAAAACTAATTATATTATTCATTCGACGTAATTCATTTCTTCTGATTCCGAATAATTTTTAGCCTCTTAACCTGAACTGTTCAATTTGGTTAACTTTGTTAAATATGTTCTTGTAAGTACATAAAATATATTATGTATATTTTCGTAATTGATATGTTTAAGTTTATCTATCCCGAAATAGGTACGCATCAATAATGATTTTTATTTTATGTATCCCATGTTGGTCTGGGATTTAAAAAGAATGTGCCAACTGCATATCTTTGTCTTTGCATGTCGTAAGAGGCGACTAAGAGACTTGTGGGGAACATTTACTTACCCTCTCTCAAGAAGAATTCTTATTGTTTTGTTATTTATTGTATTGGTTCATCCTCTGTGAAAAATATGATTTTAGTACCACTTCTTATCTTTAACACAACGATGATCCTCATAAAATAGTGTTTACTACTTTGTTGCTAAATACCAAAGCCTTGAGTTTGCTAACATTTCATTTACTAAGTATAGTATAGCTTTGTAATTAAAATTGTCGTTTATTATTACTCTAGTTTGGTTTGCTGAATTATTTTGACAGTGAATTCAATAAATAAGTTTTAAAAATATAAATAAAAAATCAAAAAAAAAATTGCTTTAAGTATCTACCATCATATAATAGTTACACAGTCATATAAAATTTCACCATCTGTACGTATCATCGCCATCATTGTTAAAAGTTCTGTACAATAGATATCTGGTGTTATTGTAACGGCTTGACCGAATCTGAGAAAACTGTAGTAAATTATATTTACATAGTTACCATCACTTAAATTATGGTATTGATGTGTGACGGCGACTGACGGCGTGGTTTGATTGGACGCTTTATTCCTTGATAGTGTCAAAGGAACCGGCTACCACCATCACTATTAGGACATCATTACTTACCTTACGGGCTGGTCTTCTTCAAATCGAAGATTCCACTACAAAAGCCAATAGATAGGTATTAAACAAAAATACAGACCTACATTTTTCAAATTTAGAACTATATAGTTACAGTGTGTAAAACGTAAAAAGCTACATTTTTCAAATTTAGATCTTTATATGTAGTTACAGTGTGTAAAAACGTAAAAAGCTTCACTCTGGAATCACATTAAACAAACCTCTATTAATAATGGGATTCATTATAAGTAGAAATGGTACCTAAACTTTATTTTTCAGCTACAATAATGTTGTTGAATTTAAATTTTGTTGCAGTTCAGTGCTGCTATACACCCTATATCTAATAACATAATATTCTGTTTCTTTAACAGAATATTTTACTGTAGATATCTATTTTGTTTACCTTTTGGTTGGTAACTAAATATTATAAGCCATTTCTACTTAATAATGTCTTGTTCATTTGCAATGAACTATCAAGTAAGGACGTGTATAGGTATAGTTAAAGTAAGAAAAAAAATGATTAATTTAATTGAGAAAAAAAGAAAAAAAAAAACATTTATTTGTTAATGTAGATTAGCGTAGATTTGTAACTATATTATACGTAGTAATACATACCTATTATTTCTACGCTAGAGCTCGCATAAGCGGATACTTTTTCAACCTAGTGTTAGTTCGAATCCTCCTCAAGTATCAATAAATCGAAATGTTTAAAAAAAACCTTAATAAATAGTATCATTCAGTGCTTTGTCAGTAATAATAACAAAAACTGAATTGTGTTTACTGTGGGAGATCCATAATATGCATTTATTTGGGAATTAAGAGAATGTGGTGTAAAAGCAGTAATAGGTATGTTTGTCTTGTTATCGAGATCTCGCGAAGTAAAATCATACACTGGTGCAGTGAGTCTTTGAATTCTTTGGCCTGTCTATTTCAACAAATACCTACTGAATAAAAGGCGTAAATAACAGGTACAAAATAAAATACCGCACTGTCACAAAATGAAACCACTTGAACAAATGTACCTATAATGTAAAGAAACAGATCATTTAAAATTTTATCCTCTAACGGGGTTAAGTACGGTGGGAAGTTTGTATGGGATCAAAAATTAAATTCGTCTATTGCTTAAAACTTGAAAATAATTTCAATTAACTTAATCAAAGATATACGTTTTACGTGTTACGGGATTAAATAACTCTAAGGGGTAACATAAGAGTAAACATTTTCAATTTAAAGTCCATTTTAACGAACTCTTAAAATCGTTATTTAAATTCAAGTGTATACCTACCAAAGATAACCTTCTAACGATAGTCTTGAACTTAATACCATTATAATATAATGAAAAGTACTGTTTACAAGAATTCTGCTTACACTTTCTATACCAAAGTAGATACAACCTAGATAAGATAAGATTCCATTTGCAGTCCGCAATTTGTTCAGTGTTACAAAGTTAGTAGTGTGAAAACTAATATTCGGCATTTATTTATAACGTATTTAATCTTTAGCGTTAGTATTTGTGTAACAATAGGGTATAAAGTTTTTGGTTCATTTAATTTTTGGTTCGCCCGAAAATTGTTTCGAAGTCTTCGGGCATTTATTTAAAGACGCATTCACAAGATGGCCTGAAAATTAGTTGGCATTATGCTATCGTATTATGACAGTTTAATTGGATTGGCTAGAAGATTGGATTATGTTTATATAAAAATAGTAAGGAATGAAAAGGATAGATTTAACTGATGGTATAATGCTAAACTGAATATTATTATTAGCCGTAAATTACATAGATGTGTCCGTTAGAGCGGTGATATATGTAACTTTACTATGAATATTATCTATGCATGTTAGAATAAGCTGTCGTGTATCTAACCTTTACGATGTATTGGTAGGGGGGTAAATTATGTAAAAGCCTGTATACGTTAAGGCGATATTTTAACAGGGTTTCGTAAAACGTTTGTGATGGATTTAGGGAATCGAAATGTAGGTATACTTGAGGTATACTTGGAAAAGCCAAAGCGTAGATATAATATCTGATTTGAGTAAGCTATGATGAGTGTGACTGACCAAAAGCAAATGGAAATTTCTGTATCGTCGATCCCTATGATATATGAAGCTCGTTTTACGAAGTCTCGTTTGTTTAGCCTGCATAATACCTATAAATATTTCGTAGCTTTCTGTGTAGAACGTTAGTTTCATGTGTGTTAATTCATTATATATAATTATGTGTGTTAATTTATAGTTTTATCGGTCTTCGTCGATATGTTAATATGATATTCTGGAGTTGAGAACGGGTTCTAGAGAGAGTAGAAACGTTTTTTGCATAGGGCTTACTACGAGTTTTGACAGTATAGCAAAACGTAATCGATTTAACTAAAATGTCAAACATTTGAATAAGAAATCAAGCGAAGAATGAAGTAGAAACGTTTAGTTCTCTCCGTACTGCCTAGGGGCGCTACTAGTCGATATTTAGATACTGGACATTGAATTGCGCTTTTCGTAAACTTTGAAAACTCGTACCTACTACAGTCATATAGTGGGGCACCGTTATTTCAATTTACTACACGTTAAATCGAAACGTCATCGGTGACTTCGTTAATATGTAGTTTAGTTAGTCTCTTATGATGCTTTGTTCATATAAAAAACATAATAGATAATGAACAACCGCACGACTGAAATAGACACCAAGTCTGACACAGTGCAAGCAGTACCTAGAGCGATATAACCACGTTTCCCGTTATAAAGCACTTCGACTTCATACAGACAAGATCGATAACATGGTAGTTATTGATAACAGATTAAATTGTTCATACGTAGTTACGAGTAGGTATGTGTTCAATATGGATGTCTTTTTGGCTAGTCACTCCCGTATATTATTCAACCCTTTCCTGGCTTCTTGTAAATGTCTAATATAATATATTATACAAGTAGTGAAACATACACAATATCAATGATATCTGATAATTATAATGGTGATTTATAACGTTAGTGTGTAGAGAATGTTTACGTAGAATTTCATGTTTCCTCTATTCTGAAAATACCCGAATACCCATTATCAAATTATATTTTTAAACTGTTTTATATTTGATTTTATGTGAAAAATTGGAAGATAATAAAATGCTTATTTCTTTCTTATTTCATGAGTAACTAATTTAAACATTAAGTAGATACATAATTATGATGAATATTTTTTTATAAAAAACGAGCTTAAGAATACTAACATTTAGGGACTTCTGAAATTTTTTAAATGTTCAAGCTCAAAACTCGAGTCATAATACTTTTTTTACGGTTCATGTATCACGGGGGTCAATATTTTTTTAAGTATTTAAAAATAGTTTCGATGTAAATAATTCTATCTGCATTTATTCATCAATAATGCATAATGCATGAGAGATTATAATTATTTTATTTTTTTTTAACTTATAATAAAGAAAATACTTTAAGTGACATAAATATGCATATCACAATAAATATTATGTCTTTGTAAAATCGGGGACAGAGATTTATGCAATGCATTAAATTTTTTAGTTTAAAGTAATTTTTTGTGACCAGTGGTAATATTATTATTCTGTTACTCACGTAATTTAACAATCAGACACAAAATTAAATGACATTTTGCTTATTTAAATTTTACTTCAATAACTTTTTACGTATTATAGGTAGGTACCCGTTTTCTCAGTCCCTGTTAATCTTTAATTCCCATGTGTTAGATTTACATGATAAATTAGTTACTAATTGAATATGTGTCTATTATTATCGATAGTTTTAAATGTAATCTTATTCATCGTATTGTAGTGTTGTAGTAAACTGTAATTTCATATTCATTTATTTTCATATTTATTTCAATATAACTATTTCTGTAATATTTTATACTCGTAAGATATGCGCATAGCGCAGATAAGTTTTCGCATGGTTTATTGACAAAATTGCTCAGATTTTAGCCAATCCTATCCAATATTAAGTTATTGCATTTACAAATCCCAACTATATATTTGGCATTGTTACGAACGACATTATTAAATTTAATATGTACAAACAAACAAGTAAAGTTCATAGATCTGGTATAATTGTTTTATCGCTGTGTTCTCATTGTTATTTTGGGAAACTTGTCCGAACTGAAGAACTGAAATTAGCATGTCTACTCTGAACTCAAACAATTGAACTTCGGCCGCAACGAAACGAACTAAACAAAATGCAAGGCGCTACTCTGACTTCTTTCGATGCCAAGTACGTTGTTCCGAAACTACAGAACTGGTCTTACGCATACCTACCTACTTCATTAAATAAATTGAAGATACAAGATATTCGCGACCAATTGTATGAAAATGTAATTGCAATGAGAACGCATAGCGATATTCATTAGTTCAAAATAAAAATATCTATCTGTCGATGTGTTCATTGTTCATAGTTCTTACTCGTATTGTAATCTATGTTAGTGATAATACTCGTATCTTTCTGTCTGCTTCATCTCTAATTTCGCGAAATTTTCGGATAGACCTAGTTATAAGTCTTTAAATAAGTATCTTTAAAATCCTTTGTTTCCTAGTGATTGTAACTGAATGATATGTTCTTTTTTATATATCTAAGGCATACTAAATAGTCATCTCATACCTTTCAACGCTATACAGAATCATATCCGTTTTTAAGATTCATATATTATTAAGAGAACAAAATTAATATTTTTTATTAAGTGTTAATTTACAGCCATATTAGATATTATTTATTATACCACTTTAAAACTATAATTAAGTATAATAACATTTTATAGAGACGGTCGAACATGTGGGCTGTTTTCTGAATGTCTAATATTGTGACCATTTTTAAATTGTAACCATGTCTTTAGGTATCAAACTGTTACAGTACCTACCCATAACAAGCTGTTTTAGTTAGTAGTTAATCATTTAATTTTTAATAACTGAGATGGCTATTTTGTGCATAAATAACTTATGAGAGTCTCCACATTTGTCGAAATTCGATCTGTTCAAATTTATATAACACAAAAAGAATGATTGAAATGCATGAATAATATTGATCAAAATGACAGTTCTAGTTTAGATATATTTGTTTAGTTCTAAGTTTTAAATGTGTAGACTCTTCAGGGCTGGGTTATATACAGATAATAAACAAATCGCATCCTGCCAGCATATACAACAGACCTGTGTGACGTGTAGCTTACCTTGAGATCTGACATAGTAACTCTCTTATTACTGCCGCAATGGACAAAATAAAAAATATACGACGACACATTACAATAATATAACGACGGCGGTAGCTGTTTTCAATATCATCGGGTACCAATGACCCGTTGGCTATGATACCAAAAAATGGGCAATATTATATATGTATATACCTAGGTGGAAAGAAATATGGCGTCACATGGCCTCAGACGTGTTCAAGACGTTGTAAAAGTACAATAATAAAAGGCAACGTAAATGTAGCGATTTCTATCTGGATACCTATGCCCTAATAGTTATTAGTGTATATTTGCTCAAGAATGACAGATTCTTGCGGCGACGCCATTCATGTATGTCTGATTATGTGTATAAGAAAAATTATTATTTATCTACTCTACAAATAAGGATATAACTACCTAATGATACGAAGGCGGTTATCGTAAGTTATATTTAAACGTATCTACTAAGTGCGGTGCATCGAAGTGTGGACAGTGATTATCAATTAAATCTTTTCGAACCTAACCTATAGTTGCAAGCAGAAATCAAAAACTTCAGTTCAGTGTTATTCAGGTCATTTTTGAAATCTGTATCATGCATTACTGATACTTATACTGGCATCTTCAGTTGCCTACTTCGGCTGAAGCGTTGATGCTGAACAGGTATTTGCGTAAACAGATAAAAATGCATCTCTGTATTAATGATCTGTGGCATTTGTCCTGGTTTACTGAGGATCTGAATCACGACACAGAACTCAATTTACTTATTGTTGGTGTTATCTTCCCGATTAACCTACTTTACCAACGATATCACAAAGGTTAATTAGCCGATCGGGCTGAAACTTTGTATTTCAACTTGTAATGAGCAACCAAAATAACTATCCCCTTTCTTCTGTAACTCATATTCTGCGAACTTTATGACCCATCCTTATATATACTCAACAAATTATTTCCAGGCAACCGATACTTAATTAATGTGTTAAGATTATTTGTAATTTTTACTACGTTTTAAAGTTTCATGCGTTTGGTAAACATGCTTTAATTTAATTAAGGAATCTAGGTGAAATACCTACCTATTCGGAAATGATAAGCACACAAGCAGCAATATTTTATGTTAGTGTAATATTCATTACTCTTTTAGTCTTTTAGTCTTTAGTATTATTACTTTATGTCCTCATAAGAATTAATATAATAATTTTTGTGTTTTCAGAATACTTTTATTCTTGGGTAAACAGGATGTTTTCTTAATCTTCTCCAAATCCTTATTCTTAATCTTCTGAGTCTCGATTCAATATTACAAATACGATAATACAAACCTTTTATTGTCGTATTTTTCAGTCACTGTCCCATTACGTGGAAGATAATTGAAAAGTACATGAGGGGAAATATCTTTGTTTTTAATTGAGTAATTATTATTAAAGTATGTTTTATATTAATCAGGTACATCTTCGTACTTACATTAAATTTAGTTTTAAATAATAGGTACTAAAGTTAATATTATATTCCTGCTATTTTTAAATGTGCACAATGAATGTGTTGTATAATTTTTCTCTAAATGTTAGACTTTATGCGATGTATTAATTAATTTTGCTTTATGTGTTATCAAGTAAGTTTTATGTCTACAGTTTTCAAGTTGTCGATAACGACGCTCACATAGTTTTCGAACAGAATTGATAATTTCTGTATGTACTTTGTATCCCTTACAATAGGCTATGGCGTAGCCAAATTATAATATTATCTATCTACTCTTTGTGTACTCGTAATAAACTAATAAAAAATCAATTCTTCTTTCATTTTCATCATAATTAATTATCAACAATCAACCCGTCATAATCTCACTGCTGGTCACGGGACTCACAGGTCTCCTGTCAATTATGAGAAAGGTGATAACTGATTAGGCTATAATCCACGATGTTGTCTAACTAAGGGTTGGAGAACTTTATAGAAAAACTCTCAGGCATGCAGGTTTTGTCACAAATTTTTTTCTTCGCCGTAATACCTAATGACCTTTAATAGCTAAGCGGTTATAACAGTCCTACTACAATGTTAGACTCTTAACGACTGTTATCTATAGATAACAACTGGGATTTGACGCTTTACTTGCCCACCGAAGCATGAAGGCGTCCATGTAATTTGTTACTAGCAACGGTCACTCATCCTAGTACTAAGCGCGCCAGTCACATAACTTAGTAAAATCATAGGTGCGTGCCGTTAGGATTTGAACTACCAGGCTTCTCTCGGATAAGTAGCTTAATTATTGACCAGTGAGGTCAATTACTCGTATCACACTTAAATCTATTGCAAAGTGGTTTATTGCAAATCTACAAGTAACAAACTGTTCCGTGTGTCGCTACTGTTGATCATAATTATTGAGAAGTTTAGTATTTTTACTTTGGTTGGACGGGGTGTGTTTCATTACATTGGTAACAATTATTACAATATTTGTAAGGAAGTTTAAATTTTTAAATTAAAGAGTTTAAAATAATGATCAACCAATTTGAAATATTGTTAGGTACTTTTGTCTCACGCCATCTATCCAGCTACAATGGAACTTTAACAAAAGAGAGGTGGTACGTTTAACGTAAGAGTTAACCGTACGAGTAAACTGTATGACAGCTGCTGATGCATGATGGCGCTGCTGTTTCACGAATTGGTTCACGAACGGCGATGTGTCTACGGGGGTGCTTTTATGAACATTAGAATCAACGCCATCTGTTGGTACTTTACATTAGGGCCTTCACCCACGGCGACTTTTTGTTGCTTTTAGCTTTTAGTTCTCCTAAAACGTCTATACAAATTTACTGTACCTAGAATGGCAAATCCTAAAAAAAAGATAAAAAAAAACAATTATAAAAAGAATCCAAAAAATAAACAAACAAAATATTAAAAATTTATCTTTGAGCCTAAATTGCCTCCGGGTGGGATCGAACCACCAACCTTTCAATTACTAGAATGAATGCGCTGCCAATTGCGCCACAGAGGCTGTTGCGTAAACATGCGAATTACAACATTAAAAGATATTAATATTGCCTTCAACCCTTTTTATGTCCCAC
>DWAV01002190.1:0-11639 GCA_018231305.1 Noctuana lactifera | reverse complement strand
CAGCGCAACTACATGCGACCTCAGGCAGGACACGAGCCTGCTTGAGGTTGGATGTAGATATCCATGGGCGGCAGCGAGCACTTAACACCAGGTGGCCTGCATGCTCGTCTGCTACTTCATATCATAAAAAAAGTGTAATTTTAATTGCAGTATATAGTCATTAGGTACATTAATGTAGCGCGCATAGCCCCGCTGGTAGTGTGGATCACAAGCGATCACATTGTTAAGCATAGTCGGGCGCGTCCAGTACTCGGATGGGTCACCGCTATGTGCAAATTTCATGCGCGCTTTTGTGCTTCGGAGGGCATGTTAAGCCGTTTGTCCTGGTATAACAATCGTTAAACCTAGTCGGAGACCCTTTGGGCGATTTGATAACATCAGACACGGGTTGGCCACTAACACGTATCCCCACAAATCCCCACATTGGGGCAGTGTGGTAGAGGATGCTTCAGGCCTCCTCCGTTGTGGGTAGAGACCAGTGCCCAGCAGTGGGATATAAAAAAAGGGTTGAAGGCAAGGTACATTCGAGTGGTCAATGGTAGTTTTTAAACAAAAACTTTAAAATTATTGACGGTCGATAGTATTACAATATAATATGGCCAGTTTATAATTTTATTTAATGCTGATATTACAGGTTTGCGTGACTTCAGACCTGATATATAGATATCAAATTCTAACTAAGAGCATGGATGAGGTACTGTCATCCGACAGACAGAGAATGCAGAACATGGAACAGGTAAGATGAGTTATCAGTCGATTTTATTATAATTATCTATTTATCGTTGTTAAAGTTGAAAGCTTGATGGATATACTCACCGATTTTAGGTACTACGTTCATTAGTAGATTGAGATAAAATAAAAAAAAAATCTATATCAGAATTATATATAATACTTATTACTGTGGGTAGTACAAATTGTCAATTTAATTCTGGGTATCAATTACAGCCATCCCTTGTCAATGAGCAACTGAGTCAGTTATACATGGACCTTCAGCTGGAAGGTGCACCGGAGAAGTTAATACTAGAGGAGGGCATCACGAGCTCCGGCAGCTCTGGCGAAGATTTGTATAAATCTGCGGTAATTTACATTTTTATAATTATAACTTTTTGTCGACCCGTGTGGTGTAGCGGTTACTATGCCAGTCCACTATTCGAAGGGTCTCGGTTCGATCTCCGGCGAGAAATTTAAATGATAAATAGTATTTGTCTTTGTATGTGTCGATGGCGCCTACGACACAGGGAATCCTAGTGTGGGGGCGTGAGTGTGAAGCGCTGTTATTATTTGAAGTAGTTTTTTGTAAATCCTAAACTAGTAGCAAATAAGCTTGTGTAGGCTACCTGACTTTACGTGGTCACTGTGAAATATGTACAGTTGATGTCAGATGTCAGATCATGTCAGATCTCAAATAGCAGAGAAATCCTATCTGAGCACATGGGAGTGATTAATGTAAAATTTTTGGATGTTTCTAGTTTTATTTTTAAAAAGTTACTATTATTGTCATTTTACTCATTAGTTTTACCTATACTTTAGTACTTCCGATGTCAGAGTTTTTTGATATCTGTAATAATTACGGAATAATCGCCTGTGCACACTTAACGATTACACCCTGTATATGAAGGCATTACTAATCATGAGGCCTGAGATGGTCGCCTCAAATAACGTATCTCCGACATTCACCCTCCCCCCCCAATCGAATCGAAACACATGAACTTGCCACAAGACGTGCTTCACAGGGGGTTATGAGGGCAGCTGTGTTACCTCCCTGGGCTACCTATACCTTTCCAGGGCTGTGGCTAGACTCCAATTTTAAGTAGGGCAGCATTGGTTACAGGTAGGGCGGAAGTACAAAAAATTATTATCTGCCCTCGAAGCACGGGCTCCTGAATCGATCACCTAAAGTGATATAAATTCTATAATACTGAATACGTGAATTACTACAATATGAAATGAATGTTACAAACAGTGTTTGTTCGGAAAAGTCTATATAGCTACCGCTACATTTTTATACTATCAACAAACAGTTTAATTATAATAATTTATCTTAGTTTTTGGTATTTTTTAAGGTAGGGAATTGTGATTTCAAGGTAGGGCATTGCCCCACAATGCCCCCCCCTTAGCTACAGCCCTGTACCTTTCCACCACCTTTATTTAAAATTCAGTTGAATATGATTTTGAAAAATCTATAATTTACAGGATAAATTCGCGTCACGGCGAAAGAGGCGTGAGTACAGCAAGTTGGTTATGATTTATGAAGAGGACGCACCGCTACCTCCACCATCGGACGACGGATCGACCTGTTAATATGTATGCTTACTTTATATGGATACTAAACTATTTTGTATGTTTCTGAACTTGGGCGAGGTTGGTTAATTGGTAAAAAAAACAGTAGGTACTTGAATTTGGTGCGTCATATGGTTATGTACGATTGAACTGATATGGGGTGAACTGGTGGTGTGGGGGGTTGGGGGGATGTCATGCTTATTAATAAAGCAAATGCTAATAAAAGTATTGGAGATGTATTGTGATAGTAGTAATAATTATTCGGATTCGGAGTTAATGAGGTGCTCAGCTGCAATACGGTGACGCGACATTAACCGCGGTAGCACACCTCCGCCGCTGTGATAGCGGAACCACTGAACGGTTTTTCAAGTTGTCCTTTGTAAGGCGCGCGGAACTCTTGCGAAATTGCCTGTATGCATCGAGATTTTATCTATGGAGCTGTGTCTGTCGCGCGCTTATCCGCTAATCTACTCCGATAACCGGCTACACCTTCGCGTACCGCGAAAGGATAGCGGAGGTGTAACCGGTGTCAGAGCCGATTGGCGGAACAGGCAATTTCGCTGGAGTTTGATCCTTCAGCGGTTTGGCCACAACAGTTCCGCTGCGGAGATGTGCTATCACCGTTATGGTCTAATGTGAGTGGACTATAATTAAAAAATGTTTATTTTAAACATTTTGGATCGTATAGGGGTTGCAATCGTGTTCAAATCAAAACAATTTCGGTCAATGTTTAAACATTTTTTAGGTGTTTTGAAAGTATGGTTAGGGTGCTCTATGGTGCTTATCTAGTCATTATTTAACCACAACTTGTTACGTATCTGACAGCTATTAATTATCTAATAACGTTACCAAGTTTTCAAAGTAAAAAAACATTGAAATTACATATTCTGTGATAATACTGTTATTACAAATTATACTCATTGCGCATTTTAATAGCCACCTAATTATGATCTCCTATTTTCTTTGATCCTCTTTTTCCTCGGAAAAGATTAGCCTTGAAATATCGTGACTTTATACTATGATATAATGGATATATCCTAATAATATAATAAGATCCTCACTGGGACAAGGCCGGCTAGATAAAAGGCCTATATACATGTAAAACTACTAATAATGCTGTCCAGTGTACGCCCGAGCGTACACGTATCGAAAGGACGCCACTTGTTCGATTGCATTTAATTTTAGCCATTTGATTTGGCAAAAATTAAATAAAATCTCAAAGTGCAATCGATATTTTGTAAAAGCTAGAAAAACTATTTACGTATCTCTTAATTCCTTTGAAAATAAGTCTCTCTTATGAATATTATAATGATATTCCTACCTTCTGTATTTGAAACTTCCTTATGATAACAACAAAATAATACTGAAGGTAGGTACTATTTTTAATACAAGTAGCTACTAAGAATTATAATTATGATTCTATGACTCATAGATAGTTTTAAATCTTAGTAGTTCGTGAGCGTCTTTGTGGAATGAAATGGAAATGGAAATCCATGGTTTACTGCTTTTTATTGGTATTTCTATTGTAGCATTGTAGTCGCACGGTGGGCAATGAAGCCCCAACTCATATCACGTAGAAATTAGGTGTATTTCTGTTTGTAGCATATGTCTAAGATTGATTATTTTTGTAGTTAAGTGTAGTAATTTTCGTGTGGAACTGATCTATTAGTTCATATAAATTAATGTTTTTTAATATGTGCTTATACTACCTTATATTTCACTATTTACTCAGGCAACTTTTAAAAAAGCTTCCTTTTGAATTGTTCAAATACTTTTCGCGTTCTATAAATTGTTTCATGACTCTTATGTAATACAATACAGCCAAAATACATCATTTTGTTTCATAGCTGTATTAGATAATGATATATTTAAATATTTATGAATATCACGTATTCAAATCAAATCAAATTCAATATCAAATTCGTAAACTACTGATAAATTTAAGAGTGTTACTTTGACTTTGATTGCGCTAGTTGGTAAAAACAATGAAAACCAAACTAACCAGCCAAAAGTCGCTATAAATTCAGATTAGGTAGAATGCATATAAAATACGATACGAAATAGATCTAGTCAAATAACTATGAAGTCAATCTAAGTCTTAGACGTAAGTAATAATAGGCTGCCAGATTATAGTCTATCACGCTAGTCAAATGCGTCATTTGCTTTTTCTGCTACTTTTAACTTTATCTACGACAAAACTCTATCATATGTTTATTAATATTTATATTATTTATTTGCATTAAGTAAAGTTAATAAATACTGGACCTTCATCTCCTTTTATAAATTTCCATCTCCTATTTCGCTCCATTATTGGAAGAATTTTTAAAAGCTTAATGAACACACTGATTTCTTTATTCAGCCCCTATTCTAAATTAAAAAAATTGTCTTGTCTACCGTCCAAACCTACAAACTTTCAACCCCTATCTTACCCGGTATGAGGTGGATTTCAATTTTTTTTCTTAGGACTTGCTTACATTTTATAAAAAATTTATTTGCAAAATTTCAAGAGTGTAGCTTAAGCGGTTTTAATTATGCATTGATATATAGGTCAGTCAGTCAAGATCCTCTTTTGCATTTACGTAGATACATCGTTTTTACTCAAACTGAAGCCATTCATAATTTAGAACAAATATACTTTTGTGATAAAATTATTTAAAAATAAAAATACGTAATGAACAATTTATTAAGGTCAGTAAAATAAATTGGGTATATTTCGATTTTTACGGGGAAATTTTGAATTGATCAGTAATATTATTTGATGATTGTTATTCAACATATCTGTTTAACTCGAATATAATAAATAAACGACAAAGCAATTCAGAAATACATTTTTAGTTTGCATTTAAATTATAGCAATGTAAAAAGAACGATATAAAAATTCTGTCAAAATTTTGATAATAATATATAGCACTTATACCTGATTTTAGAAACAAACAAGGTACTAACATTCCTCAGTACTTACTCGGGTAATTGCATTCAGTATCCTAAGTTTATGTGCCGCAACGTTTATTAATTTAAGTTCTTGTAAGTTTACATACACGCTAAAAGTGTTTTCAAAATAATAATACTAAAGTAGATAGCATTCCGCTACACACATATAAATTTCATTGTCTGGTTGTGGGATTTGTTTTGTTAGCAGTTTTGTATCCAATTTCACAACTCTGGCAGTCGCAAAACTGTTCTCAGTTTAGTACTGACCATTATTCGTGATATATTAAACAATTTCTTACAAAGCATAGATTTTATATGTATTATTATATGAACTATAGTACAATTACAATATGTATAAGCTGCAGTGTTTCTTTAAAAAAGAAGGCTGAACATTTATTTTTCAAAAAATTTAGTTAACTCCTTATTAACTCTTAAATTAAGTAGCTCAATTGTAGATTTTTTACATTTTATACCAGAATGAAAATGAATAGTAGATAAGAACGTAGGTTTACAAGTGAATAAATTTTACAGTGAGTAAATGGGAAAACATAAAACATAATATTTTAATTTTATATAAATAATCGATAATAATATTTTTAAGTTGGTTTTTGTCGTCATTGTCTCATTATTTAAATGGTCTGTTTTATGAATATTTACTATAAACATTAAGTTCGGTAGGAAGCCTGCATGTTTTAGTGTTGTCTTAGTGTTAAGTCACTTTCGTATTAAATAAAAAATTTTCATTGTATTATTAAACATTGTTTTGCACTGCATAGATCACAATATTTTATATTTAAGTTTCTGACCTAGTGTATGAGTTTAAATTTTATTTTATGATTTATTTATTGTATGTTATGTATTAATATTTTTTGTTATATATCTTCATTTCTGACTATAATAATGTGTAAGTAAACTGCGTTTATAACACTATAGATGTTTCTTCACAACCCTGGTACAGTCCGTAAATCAATTGTAAATATCTAAATAGTACTAAACCGCTCTACCCGCCTCTGGTATTACCACTATTGCTCTGATATTTTATAGTGGCATTAGAAAAAGATAATCCGAGTATATTTTAAACATACACAGAAATAAAATATATTTTCCTTTGTGTATCATGACCAAAACATATTTTGTATAGAAAAGAGTCAATATAATTTTTTTTAAGTCTTTTAAAACTAAAATATTTACAAACGCATCGCCGATTTCTCTTAAATTTTTATATTCGTTAAATTTTTTATTATCTGACACGTATGACATACAATTCTCAAGTACTTTGATCAATTAACATAATGACCTAATCAAAGAAGATAATTAGTTGTGTCGTCTAGTATCGTTAGAACAACTGTAGGTTAAATGACTTTTGTCTTGTGTCTTATGATTTGTGTCATGTATTTGGAAATGTGGTCGCACGTATTAGCGTTTTGATGTAATTTCAGAGTAAGTTTACATAATTTACTGAATTTTATAACTTTATTGTATAAGAGTCCGTACTAAATAAGATTAAATATACATATTTAAATTATATCATTCGTGTTTCATTTTGTAAACTATATAATTATTATAATCCTATTCTATTCCTAAACACCTCATTATGTTTCTCTGTATGGGTAATTTATTAAAAGTAACTAAGAAATAGTCCATAATGATAAAAATTGCTTATCGCATAATGTTTTACTTTTAATCTTGTTTCTGGGTACACCACAAGTATAAAATACAATATTTAAAAAAAAATATATTTATATAATTTAATTTTAATATTGCAGTTTAGTATTAGGGAACAATACAATGGTTCTTTTCCGAAAGCTACTTAGTAAGCCTTTTAATCCCCTACTACATCTTCGAAATCCTCATTTTGAATTCCTCAAATTAATTTGGTTGATTAAAAGGACTAAAAAGTAAATTTTGATAAATCGAATATTTAAGAAAATTAAATAATTTAGTTTAGCATCTATTAAACCGCCCCGAGTGCCACTTTATACTACGCCACCACTGAAACGATATACATAGGTAAATATTTATCAAGGAAAAAAGACATTTCTATCTGTCTCGCTATTCCGTGGTGGGTACTTATTTGGTTGGTTAAGATGATACTATTAAAAGATCTTGTGGGATCTTGGAACTTAGATATCTCCTATAATCCCATAACTAAGGTAGGTATGTAACTGCGAAACGCATCGTCCGCAAATAAAAAGCATTCTTTGCTATTTTTATAAGATTTATGTACCGATTTCGATTCATTATTTGATAGGTAATAATAACATAACAAAACAAGTCAGATAATTACACGCTCATTTGTTTGTTATATTTGTAAAAATAAATGTGTGTATTAAATTATTCATTTTGAAGAATAACTGTAGAAGTGCACCTTTAAGGTAAGTTAATTGCAATATTGGAACGTCGAAACGTGTTATTCCGCGGCGTTGTAATACACACATTACACACACAAGCATGGTACCATCTCGTTTATACATTGTATCAACATTCACTCACACAACGATAACGAACACCAACACGGCTCGGATCTACCTGTGCAAGAGTCGCATTCCGTCACCACCTCCGCGATTGGCTGCCGAGCCTGCTAAGGCTTTGAGTTCCGACATTCAGTTACAATTTTCGATTTAGAAAGTTGGTCCAGTGTTTGTGATTTCCCATTTACGTTCTTTTGTTTTGGCTTTTCCTTTGCAACATGACAACTGGCTGAGATAGGTAAGTACTACTTTTCTGCAAATACCTACTGTTTGAATTTCAAGGAGAACTAGTATTTAAACCTAGCTTATCTCTGGTTTCATTTGTAGTATAGTTAAAGTTATCATGGCAAATTTTATGTACCTACCTATTGTAGGTAGACACAAAATTAGTTTTCTATTTTTCAGCTAGTTTTGTAATATTTAAAGAACTAGTACCTACACACGATTTCTTCACATAATAAGTGTTATTTTATTTAATCTTTTCAAACATTGAATAAGAGTACGTAGGTACACTGTTAGTGAGTGTCACGTGAAGCCTTAATTACGTAGGTATTTTAGATTTTAAGGCTACTTGGTAGAGTTACGGCTACTGCGCGGTAGAGCTGTTGACGTTTTTCTTAACGTCGACTTCTATTTTTAAATTTGCTTTTGTCCGTAGATGGATCGTGTATCTATGCTCAATGACAATAGTATTTCGTAACTATGTCAATAGTAGATTAAAAAAAGATACTCGTAGGTACATTCATTTATTTTTAACCGTATGTTATCTCAATGGTATCCTCCAATTTAAACGGTTTCATGTATCTATCTATGCATTATGTAATTTAAAGTATAAAGTAAGTGAAATATTTGACATCTTAAGATGGAAAGAATCAAATTTTTTGTATTTAAGTTACCGTAAATTTTTACCACTGCGGACTTTTCAGAGGAAAACTTCATATTTTTAATCATTCTAGCGTGACTCAGAACATTCGTTTGGCTTCGTCATTGTATTTTAACTTTTTAGACGAATATCTATCTTGAGTGCGTTGAGATAATTTTTCGTCCTTTACTTTGCAATAATTCTGTACAGTAAGTAGGTACTAAAACGACCTGAAATAGGTATTATATCCTTTTTGAAATTAGCCGTGTCAATGGTTTGAAGTGACTAGGTATTTAACATTTAATTGACTAGCATGCACGTTTGGTTCTTATGAAAACTTAAAAAAATCTAATTGAGAGATTTTAATAAAGTCGCTTTAGTATTGCCGTCTCTACCGAAATAGCGAATTAGCGCTCTAAGGCTGGCCATACACGGACAGCTTGAGCAGTTTGCCAGTGACCAACATACACGAACTGCTCGAGCAGTCAAATTCAACTGCTTCAAGCTGCCATTGATAACTGCTTGCAGCAGTTGGTATCAACTGCTCGACAAGTCCATTCAAATCAGTAGCGACATGGATTTTGAGGAGGAAGCACTTCTGCTGCTTTTGCTCATACGACGACGACGCCGGCGTAAAAATAGAAAATTGTGGGTTCATACAATATTAGAAACACGAAATTATAATGGAGAATTTAATCACTTGTTTTTGGAACTAAGACGTGACGAAGAAAAGTTTTTTAATTATTTTAGGATGTCAATCACATCTTTTGACGAATTGTGTAATATACTCAAGGAAAAAATTAAACGTGAAGATACTATTATGAGGAAAAGTATTCCACCAGAAGAAAGGCTAGCTGTAACACTAAGGTTAGTAAAAAAAAGTGGTATTTTTTTATTGTTTATTCATTGAATATATCAGTAATAATATCATCAGATAGAACAGACGAAGGTGGAAGGTCTTCATAGGATGACTGAGAAAACTCATCATTAGCTGAGACTGGTGCAGAGTTATAAGGCTGGTCACTTGTTGATGTAGAGGGTGCAGATTGATAACCCTTGTTGTAACTTGAATAGTTGTAATTAAGTCCACGTTGCTCACTAGCTGAATGTGCAAAATATCCTCTATTTTCACCATAATAGCTCGACTGTGTATGCTGGGATATTCCTTTAAAGTATTTAATTACGTTGATGACTTCTGACCTTGCATCTAATTTATATTGATCTTTAATTTTTTTAAACTCTCCAGCTAGTGATAGTAAGAACAATTTGTCATCATCTTCTACTGCAAGATTTGAACTGGGTTTTTCATCAATTCGTTTAGATAATTTTTCAATTAGGTCGTCCTCAGTTTTATGTCTTCTTTTTAAAGCACTATAACTTTTTTTTGCAGATTCTTTATTATGATCGTTCCCTTCAGATTTTTCTTCCAAACTGTCTGATTTGTCTGGTCTTTCCTCAATGACCTTTAAAAATGATAACTGCTCATAATATGGGTAGGGTCGTATCTTGGTGGCTGCTGAACCACTCTTTGGTTTAATTTTTCTCGTATACCTGGTATACCCATCTCTTAATACTTTCCACTTCTTCTGTAATGACATAGCTGTAACAATGAAATTTACATACATTAATAAAAAAAACTACTCAATAATAAAAACTACTAATGCTATTTCTCTTTTCAGGTACTTAGCCACTGGACAAACATTTATGGATTTGCAATACAGTTTTAGAATTGCAGCTACTACAATTGGCGGTATAGTGAAAGAAGTATGTAAAAATATATGGATGTATATGAAAGATATGTGCATAGCACCATTAACTGAAGATAGATGGAAAGAAATAATAAATGGGTTTATGAAAACTGCACAGTTTCCGAACTGCCTTGGTGCAGTGGACGGCAAACATATAAGAATAATAAAACCCGCACAAAGTGGATCGGCATATTATAATTACAAAAATTATTTTTCTATAATACTAATGGCCGTGTGTGACAGTAATTACATGTATACTTTCGTGGATGTAGGTTCATATGGAAGGCATGCAGATTCGACTATTTTCGAAGAAAGTACTTTTTACAAAAGGTTACTGGAAAAGAAATTGAATATACCTGCACCTTCTTCAATATCGCGAAATGGACCTGTTTTACCGAATGTATTTGTAGGAGATGAGGCGTTTAGCTTACAAGAAAATTTGTTGCGTCCTTACGGAGGAAAAAATTTGCCAGAGCAAAAGAGAGTCTTCAACTATCGATTATCACGTGCTAGACGGTTTATTGAATGCACATTTGGTATATTTGCTAACAAATGGCGCATATTCCATCGACCACTTAACGTAGATGTCGAATTTGCAGTAGATATAATAAAAGCAGCATGCGTTTTGCATAACTATGTAAAGCAACGAGACGGACATAAATTCGAAGACACATTTGAGGGTCTTCCAAACTCTATAATAGAAACAACTCAGAATGTTCGTCGAGGTGGACCTATGTTAACAACAGTCAGAGAAGAATTTGCAAATTACTTTGTGAGTGAAGAAGGAAAACTAGATTGGCAATGGAATATGATATAAACTAGCTGTATATCTACTACCTTACCAATAAACAGTGTGTAACTTTACACAATGCTATAAAATGTTTTGTCTCTGTCACTCTCATTTAATGTCAAACAGGGACAAAACATTTTATAGCATTGTGTAAAGTTGTAAGGCAGTCATTGTGTTAATATCTATTTGCTATCATTTGTATTCGAAAATAAAAAATAAATTCATATCAATTACTCACCGATTTTATTTTTTTCCGCCAACGGTTTTTCTTTAAAGTTTTCAATTAGTTTCTCACAAATAGTTGCCCATGCATTATTTTTCTTAATTTTGTTACTGTGGTCATCAAGTTTATAATTCCATATAAGTTCTTGTGATTTTATTGCACTTATAAGCGCGTCACAATCGATGTTGTCGTCCATTGTAACAAATGAAGCGTGCGGACGGGAAGCGTCCTCGACGTGGAATGAAGAGCGCGGGGCCCGGAGGTAACTGCGCGAGACCAGTCGACAGCTCGAGCAGTCAGTGTATGCCTGGCGACTGCTTGACCGCACGATGAA
>DWAV01002189.1:0-11640 GCA_018231305.1 Noctuana lactifera | reverse complement strand
TTGTTATCTGTCAGTTATCATGAATTCTAAAGTTTCTGTAACAATATTAGAAAAACATTACTGTGTATTATTCAAGATTAAAACAGTATTTATTAAGGATATGATAACGTGACGTCTTACAATGGAATCATAGAAATTCCGGACACAACACAAGGGGAATCCCAAACGAGCTCTTAATAATACCCTTATATGATATGGCCTCAGTATTTCGGTAAATGGTTTGCTTGCTTATTTCAGATTTGCTGTTTCTTGAGCAATAATGCACCTTATGTAATTGTAATACGTGCCATTTTAAACGTAGTTGCTTGCGATGGCCAACAGTAAAGGAAGGAATTGAATTTTCGAGTACATCATGTAACGTAACCATGTTAAAACGAGTTTGTTGGTTGAAAATTGGTTTCACCTTCAGTAAGTTCTAAATGTTCTGAGGTACGTCAATATATTTATTTAGGACTAGCGACCCGCCCCGGCTTCGCACGGGTGCAATGTTGATACTAAATACACTACAGAAAAAATGTGCACGTGTATACATATAAACCTTCCTCTTCAATTACTCTATCTTTAAAAAAAAAAACCGCATCAAAATCCGTTGCGTAGTTTTAAAGATTTAAGCATACATACATAGGGATATAGGGACTGAGAAAGCGACTTTGTTTTATACTATGTAGGTACAAAGTGATAAGTATTTTGTATTTATTTGGACAATACCCATTTAAAAATTTCCTGAACATAAAAAATTAAGGGGTTTTTTTTATCTTGTAAATAACACGTTCGTGATTTTCCGTACCGAAATACTTAAGTAGGTAACTATAATCATGAGAAAGAGCTACATATTTAACGAATGTTTACTAAACACATTATTAAGTAGGTACCTACTCACAGACAGGGGCTAAAGTTCGTTCAGATACTGGCGTCGCAGATAAAGCTATTAATGTTAGTATATAAATAATAATGATTGATCATTAATTATTTATTAATTATATACTTGAGTTGAGAAGCAAACGTCATAAACTCGTAGTTAATATGAAAATTCTCAAAATTACTTCGTTCATCCTATATTTTTGTGTGTTTCAAAGTGAGTGTGGGCTTATTGATAGCGTTATAGGAACTGTGAAGAATACAACTAAAGCTCTAAAAGCAGACGTGCATAATTTTGTAGAGTATGGGAACGATTTAGTCTTCGGCGAAAGTGAGACTGAAGAACATAAGACTGAAGGACTCCTTACTGGGCTGTATCACAAAGCTAAAGGTGCAGTAAGCGACCTAAATCAAAGCGTTAAGAATATTTTACATAATACAAAGGAAGACGAAGCTAAAACTATTGACACTTTTAACAATGAATTGAACAAAGTGCAAGAACAAATAGAAGTAACTGGTAATACCTTTATTCAAAAACCAGATTTTAATGGAGGACTACTTACCGGCGATCCAATAGTGACAAACGACAGTCTAATAAAATTCATAATGCGCAACAATACTAAAGTCCTGAACCAACTTAATATAAGTGATATCGATCTTCAAAAGATATTTAACAAAACCGAAGGCACGGTAAAAAGTGAGCTGGTGCTGCCAACAGGTGACAAAGTAAACGGCGAAGGCCTGATCGATTTACGATTACTTGATGATGGAGCACCAAAGAAAAACTAATTATGTATAATATTATTTTACTAGTTAAGTAAGTTCAATGAAAATGTTCAGTTATGCCAAATGAACGTTATCAATTAATAGATCTTTCTTCAAAACACCAGTCCTTTTAATTACTACATGTGTTGAGACATTGACTGCTGGGCAGGGTTAAGAACTATTTTTGAAACTCCAATAATAATTGTCGATGTATGATTTATTTCATTCGTGTCTACGATGGCACCGTTTGTGTCAACTTTATGTTTATTTCCATGCCATTGTTTTTACAAACCGTGTCATTTCGCGACATCGCTTCTTAAGGCTGCTTCAGTTTGCTTTGTCAATTTCAACCTTAACACCTTAGCATTAGCGTATAGAACTGTAAGTCATTTCATTACAAAAAGTGTATCAAGATTTATATGGCGCAAGTTTCGGTATTTTATATCGTGACGTCCATTTATTGCTCACGAAAGTTATGATTTTTGCAATTTATTTATTGGATTCTGAGTTCAGTCTATATTACCTATACGAGACACGAAGTGATCTGAAGTGGTGGCATTATACCCAGTGGCGTGAGCGGAGTGGTAGGGGTGGCCGCCCCGGGCGGCACTTTATAAGGGGCGGTAAAGTTTCACAATAAATAATTAACAAAAAGTCACAATAAGCGACTTTTTTATTTTAGGTGAGGCAAATTTTTGGGAGGCCATGAAAAAAAGATCACAGTTACACAGAAAAGACGGTCCGCCTCGGACGGCGAAAACCCTTGCTATGTTACTAATTAAAACTACATTTTCTTTGTTATTAATTCAGGAACGTTTCCTCCAATTCTTAGTTCCTAATTAATAATAAGCCACAGTACGAAATACAACTGATTCCGTTTTCGTTGCGTCTAGGACAGTCAGACGGACGTTGAGGCGTCTGCACGAGATTTACGAATCTTCGTTTGTACAGTCAGCAAAGAAAAGAAAATTGTATCGCTTTATTGTAGGTTTTTGAATTGTAGTTGTCGTTTTTTGAAGTTGTATTGTAGAGGAGACGACGTGTGATGTAATGGTTAAAATTCCAGTCCACCATCCGAAGGGTCCTAGGTTCGATTCTTGTGTCGTGGATGCCATGGACACATACAAAGACAATTACACAAGCACTCACACCGGGAACAGAAAAGTTTATCATTTCGTTTGTGCCCCGCCGGAATCGAACCCTTCGAACGACCAACATAGTGTGTGTGTGTGTGTCCATGGCCACCACTACACACGAAATCATAGTGTGGGACTGAGTAAGAGACATTATTATCCCAGCTATTTCTTATGTTTTTTCTAACGGTACTTAATAAGATAGTTAATTTAATCGGGCGTAAACGGCACTGCCCCGTTTATCTCCTCAGCCAATTTAAACGGAAAACTGGATGGGCTACACTAACACTATAGATCGTAATTGAACAAGATTTTATGTCTCAGAATTTTCTCCTTACCCAAGATTGGTCCAGTCTTTGATTTGAATTAAATAATCAAAGACCGGATCCAGTGCGTATATGATCCAGTGTATTTATTCAATGTAAGGCGTTTAAAAAAATTATTGTTAGTCTTCAGCTATTTATTTTGGTGTTTCGTGCTATTTTTCTGTCTACGTGTGCACCTAAAGTAATCATAAGGCACATTCTCTCGCTCTCTGTCTCTCTCTCTCTCTCTCTTTATAATTCTGAAATGATTATAAATACTTTTATTTATTTATTCTCTGTAATTAAAAAATTAAGTTAGGTTAGTGACTTTATTTACTTAGTAGTTCATTAGCAAAATAGTTTTGTGTGTATAAATTTCTTTCGAATGCATAAAGGAAAACCAGTTTAAAAAATAAAACAATTTTTTAAATAAAAAAACAAAAATTTAATTACAATTTTATATTTTTGGTAAATGCATGTTACCCAGACAGACAACCAAAATTGTTACAACATATTTGTTTATGACATTCAAAATTATATGGCAACCAGATTTAGTTCTTCATTAACTTATAAGTAGAAGCGGAATTCTTATTAATATAATTATGTCAAAATAAATAATTATTAAAAATAGAAAAGTAACAATGGCGTAGCTAGCGCTAATTAATTTATAATTTTTCCAAGCATTTTTTCACAGAAATGCCCGGGCATTGGTCTGCCCGAATAATTCAATTTTAATTTAACACTAAATTTAAATTCGAGATCGCTTTTTTGACAACAATAATTTTGTTTTACCGACTTACACAATATTTAAGTACTGAACGGGCGGCGATTTATTGAATTTTAATAAAAATATCACATTCTATTTTGTGTGAAAATATTTACAGAGTATAATTTTGATTATACATTTATACATACGAGTACATGGATTATACACATTGTACAAATTATACGACTCGCGTGGTTTAGTGGTTACCACGCCAGTCCACCAATCGAAGGGTCCCGGGTTCGATCCCCGGCGAGGCAGAAATTTAAATGACGAATTTATGGCACCCACGCACCCACGTCACAGTGAATCCTAATGTGGGGCTGTGAGTGTGAAGCGTTATTTATTTATTTATTTTAATACAAATTACAAATAAATATTTTTAGTTATGGCTTTTTCTGTGAAAAAATGCTGTACATATCAAAATAAAATAAAAAAACAATACTCTAAATATATTTACATTAATGTTTAGTAACTGGCAGTTTTCAGAAGGCACTTAAGTCAGGCTGTTTTTTCTTTTTATTTTATATAAAATAAAATTGTCCAAAAGCACATAACTATAACTTACTAAATACACGATCGCAAACTTTGATTCAGAGTATGAGAGCGAAATTTAGGTAAATTGTATAAATGTTGGTTATTAAAGTATTTATTATGTATAATATAAGTTTCGATTTCTTATACATTTTTGGGCATTCTATAAAATTTAAAGTCTACAAGTTGAAAATGGAAATAGTACGTTTAAAGGCACAAAAGTTTTCATATTTCTAAATCAAAGTTTGTAAACATAATAATAATATAATGATTGTGTCTAACTACAAAAGTTTCGTGTAAACATTTTAAAAGTTTCTCCTAGGATATGTGTTTAAGGCACTAAGTATGTACAATTGCTAACTTTACCGATATGACTATCTTACAATACGACGGTTACAATCACAAAAATAGAAAATGTTTCTTAATAAGATCTGTAATGGCTCAAAATATAACTTAGGTACCTACTTTGCCTGGTTTATTTGTGTTCAAAACATTCAACTAATAAAAAAAACTATTGCCATAAATATTAATGGGGCATTTGACACAAACAAGATACTTTAACTGAGCTCTGCTGTCAGAATGCGACTCATTCATACATTTTGTATGACCAACACAGTTTATGACGTCATAATTTCATGAGACAATTGTCAGATATTTTAATCGATGTGCAATGTGAATCAAAGTAATATTTTCGACATTTTTCATTGTTCACTTTTATATTAATAATCTTTTAAAATCAACTGTGAGTAGTGTCATACGTCCCATTGCAATAGTTATTAAGTATTTTATCTACAAATGAGATTGACAAGGCCCTACAATAAAGCAGCCTTCTAAAATTACTAATATTTATTTATAAAGAAGATCTTATTAGTACGCGTCGCACCTATCATATTAGTTCTCGAACATTCGGTCAACTCCAAATTAAAATAAGTTATCTACCTCGTTTAGTGAATGTATACCTTAAAATTATTAACATAGATCACATTTCTCAACAACACACATCCGAATCACTCGATCACACGTCGACATTGTCGCTACATTTTCTATATTCCATACTTTTTCAAAATTATATTGCCTTCCGACGTGCTTGATTTATTTATCCATTTATTTTCTTATCGTGACTAGTAATATTACATAATAATATAGCTTTTTTTCAAGATCTTTTCGAGTTTTAAAAACATTTTTAATTAAAAACGTTCAAAACATTTCACTAACATTTAGTATTTTATAATGAAGTTCGATATCTCATGAGGATTTTAATATTTATTGCATGTATAATTACATATTATATACAAATGAAGAAAGCATTTTACACAAAAGTATAAAATAAATGTGCACTCCACACAATAGAATGGTATGTTACAAATTCCAATAGTTTGCATCAAAGGACGACCGAATAGAAAACTCTTGTATGGAAAGCAAGTATGTATTGTGAAAATACTGTGCGAAATTATACTAAACTCAATAAAAGCGATCGTCCTCGACACGAACTAATCACAATACGGTACGGCTGCCGTTTTGTACGGGGCGGCTGACGTCGTTACGTTAACGAAGACACCACCAGTATGACCAGGGGCATAGCGCGGGGCGGCAGCAGGGGCGACCCGACCCGATCGGCACTTTTAAGGGGGCGGCAAATTTTACATTAAATAAAAAAAGTTACAAGTACCCACAGAATAGTGCCCTAGGGCGGCAGATTTGACTTTAAGGGCGGCAAATTTGGAAGTCTACGAAACGAAAAAAAAAGACACATATTGCCAAAAATTGGCAACGAAAAAATGGTCCACCCCGAACAGCGAAAACCCACGTTACGCCACTGGAAATGACATAACTAAGATATAGTGTATAATGGATATCTAACACACATACAAATAGATCTATAAGAACGCTTCAAGATAGCACCAACTAGAAGCTCCTAGAAGACATCATCATGATACAAATCAAAGCATACAAAGACAAACCAGAAATATGAGTGTGATGGTGATATTACCTACTGAAGTTCTGGACTCTGTCTTACCAGAATCGTCTGGACCTAGAATATG
Source organism: Noctuana lactifera (assembly GCA_018231305.1). Classification (NCBI taxonomy): domain Eukaryota; kingdom Metazoa; phylum Arthropoda; class Insecta; order Lepidoptera; family Hesperiidae; genus Noctuana; species Noctuana lactifera. Next base: position 5,240 of record DWAV01002189.1, on the reverse strand, counting down.
AGGAATGATAATAATGTCCCTATCGTTCGAAAGTAGGATGATCACGGCAGATGTTTCAGGGCCATTCAAGTCTATAAGAATAAGCATGATAATTGCGACAACCAACGAACCACACATGGATTTATTGTGGGTACAAGTAGGTACAAGACATTGACAACCAGAAACACGAGTTGTAATACTAACATAACAACCAGACAGAACAATACTGATAACGCATAAGGTCACGCTAGACGAGCTGAAACGTAACACACAAGCCTAGAACTTGAAGTCGACGACATTCGAATGTCAGTACCTATCGATGCTGGTGGAGTCGCGGCTGGTGACGTCACTGGCGGCGTCGGTGGAGGCGCTGGTGTCGCTGCTGCTGACGTCACTGGTGACGTCGGTGGTGGCGCCGGTGGTGACGTCGGTGGTGACGTCGGTAGCGGCGTCGGTGGCGAGTCCCAGCGCGGTGGTCGGATATCAGAGGTGCTCGTCGCGACCGTTGAGCGGCTGCCGCTCGGCGTGGTCGGACGGACGGTTGCGCTTGAAGAATCCGCACTGCAATTCATGTTAGTAGTGTTTATACATTTAAATTTTGCTTTGGGGCCGAATGGTGCTATGCTTTTACTAAACGGATCTCGTTTAAGGGTTAGGGTTAGGTTGGTGAGTTCAGCAGGCGGTCCGGGAGGGGCGGTTGCGTTTGAAGAACCCACACTGGAAGAAATTAACAAATAAATTAATTTAATAAGCGTTCCCCTCGACACCTGTTCGGGGTTATAATACAAATACATATAATAAACATCATAGTATATGATAATAATACACGTACAATTAGGTACATAAATATAATATCTACGTTTAGTGTCAGTTACTTTTTAATGATATTGTGTGAAAATTTAAAATTCTTTTCGTACCATCACCACGCTTAATAAATTTAACGGTAATTCCCCTTTTATGGTTATCAAACTTTTTTTGACTTTGTCATGCTTTGAATTTCACGTGTAGAGAACCACAAGCAACCCATCTTTGTTCCTTTTTGCCTTCACCATACTTAATGTTGGTAATATGAATCAGTTAACCAATCATAACGATCAACATACAAATTACGATGGGCAAATGCTTTGTCGTAAAGTGTTCAGTATCAGTTACATTATTAATTTATATTATTTTCTACGTATCAATAATTTTGCAGTTTTGTATTAGGATATCCGACTCACTTACCAAACATTTTTCTTGCACCTACTATAAAAATTTTCTCATGCCATCCTTTTATGATGTTTATAAAATACCAATTTATAAGTCGAGAATAATCTGGGTTTATTAACTAATTTCCTATATTAGTTTATAATTGTTTGATAGGTATAGTAATATCATAACTCTAAGCATGATTTTCTTTGACTTTCATTTTCTCTTCTAGCTTCAAAAGATCTTAATAAAGTAAAAAGGGAAATGAAAATTTAGAGTCGGAAAATCTTCTTTTAAACCGTAACTGCATCCAGCTGTATTATCGATAAGTATCAACTTTATATACGGGCGTACAGTTACAGAAAATATACAACGAAATATCTTACCTGTTGACATCAAAAATGTCGTGGCAGTATCTAAACTAGATTTTCTCGGTGAAGAAGAATTAGAGGAAAGAAAAAGAAGAAGAGAAAACAGAGTAGTAGAAACAGAAGAGTAATTAGAAATAGTAAGAATACTTACTTTGTAGAGTGCAAAGATAAGCAACAAGAGCACCAGAGCTCCGACGATGGCGGCGACGATGATCACCCAGAGTGGTATGGAGCCACTCTCTAAGGCCTCCAGCTGCGGGGTGACCACCGTGTGGGCCTCCGCGGTGTGCCACGAGGGGTCGCTGGGCCTCCCCACGACCGGCAGCCGGGACACGCGCGTCGCGGTAAGCGTAGACAGTTTCACCGCTCGGTCTTTTGAGATCTGGAAGAGGAATTTTTTAATGTTGAATGTAAGTGACATTTAGGAGTGAAGGTCCTATGATGAGGAAAACGTGGTAAATACTTCGCTTAAATCTAAAGCACATAAATTTAATATGTCATTAACTTTATATAAGATTTTTGCAATCAATCATGTTGCAATCTGTGTTAATCATCTAAATCGCAAATGCCGTTCTCTCTAGCCCCTTTACCAATGTCTTCAGCGCCTACCAGTTGTTCTTATTATTCACTGTAAGAAAAATTACTAGGAGTATTAAGTGTATTGTCTCACCTCATTCAAGACTGAAGCGTTGATCCTCGCCCGGAGCGCCAGCCACACCTCTTGTCCCTTCAAAAGCTGTCCAGTCCTACACCTCACTACCTCGCATTTGTATTTCTCTTCGCATTTCTCTAGCATCGACTTCAGTTGAGGATCCACCTGAAAACACAGAAATGGTCGTGATTTTATAAAACTGAAAGGAGAAAAATTCAACTTTTAAGACTTCAGCTTTAAAAACACTTGTTAAAAGCAATTTCTTGTACCTCATCTTGACGGCGTCTTCTCGTACTTTCACGCCTTTGTTCCGACGACGAGCTGTAGCTGTTTCCAGAACGAGTGCTGTAGGATGAACCACCTAAGAAATTAAGAAAGTTATTAACAAAAGGTTTTGTCATGCTATGACCAAGAGTGGATGAATCAAGATTCTTCCTGGGGCCCAAGTCTGATGTAGGAATCGTTTCGTACTGGAGGAGCATTTTAACAGTGATTTTAATTATAAAATCTCACCTGATCGGGAAGAATAGGAAAATCCACCGCCATTTGTTTCGTACGATCCACCGCTCTGGCTACTTCCACCTTGGTAGTTTCCACCGTGGCTCTGGAAGCTTCCACCCTGGTAAGCTCCACCTTGGACTGACCCAGTGTTTCCTCTGCTATTCGTTACATCAGCAATGCCATATTTGAATTCTCCGTTATTGTTCTGAGCGGCGTACACTCCAAAGCCTTCGAGTTTATCTTCTTCCTCATCACCAACAACGGTGATGCTGGGTGATCCTCCGAAGGTGGTAGAGCCAGCGTTCATGAGGTCTTTGTTAACGGTTTCAGTAGTAGACCAGGTGCCATGTACAAAACCTTGACCAGATCCCTGGTTGTTTCTATTGAAGCCACCTCGATTGTTTTGGTAACTATAATAAAAAAATGAAATCATTATTTCTAATGGAATTATAGTATTAAATATAACTCTAAGTTAACAAAAATGTATAGTGTAGCTTCTAAGAAAACAAAATTAATGTTAATTTGCGTAAGTCAGGACAGTAATTCATTATTATAGCTCTGAGAAGCGGCGTCAAAAAATTATAATGAAAAAAGTATGCATGTACTGATGCTAAATTAGGATACACTTACGCATTATATGAGCTACCAGCTTCGCCTTCGTGTCCCAATGATCCATACTCAGTACTAGTCTCTGTTTGAGATATGATATTGTGGTTTTCATCGTAGACAATTGTTCTGTTCTTCACTCTGACAATCCTGCCATCTTGGCCACCACCCTGTACAAAACCACCTTGGACATTGCTACCCTGGACACCTTGGTAATACTGGGTACCTTGGCCTTGCGTGCCCTGGTAAGTTCCACTTCCATGCTGGCCTTGTCCGCCTTGAACGTAGGTTGTCTGAACTTGACCTCCCTGGTTGTAACCTTGTCCTTGGTTAGATGTTTGTCCATCTCGACTATAAACAGTCTGTCCTCCTTGGTGGTAAGTACTTTGGCTTCCTTGGCTGTATGTGCCCTGGCCACTTTGACTTCCTTGGCTAGTTTGGCCTTGATTATAGTTTCGGTTCACAGTGGCTTGGTAATTGGGTCCCTGGACCATCGTAGCAAGATTTCTCCTTATTGCTTCCTGTTCTTCGGCGGATAAGCCTTCTCCGGAGCTCGACCAGGTCCTATTATAAGAGTAGCTTCCACCTTGGCCACCATTCTGACCATATCCACTGGCGCCACCGTATTGATTGGTAACTTGGCCAGTGGTAGAGCCGCTATACTGGCCACCGCTTTGGCTGAACTGTCGATTGGTACCTTGGCTTCCACTGCCCTGGGTAACTCCACCGCTTGACGATTGATTTATTTCCCAATATTCTGTAACAGGAAAAAATGAGTAAATCAAAAGTTTCTGGATTGCATATTTTTTTTTATCGTACATTACTTAATTACTTACTCTGTCCATAATAGCCACTGCTGCCACTTATCTGCGAAGCTGTGTATAGTTCACTGCTGACCATAGCTGAAAGTAAACAATACGAGTGTAATTCATATCACAATATATTTACGAAGAAATTTTTAGGATCTGTTAAATGATAATTTTTGTTACTGTTCTTGGCAAAGATTCGACAGAAAAATTTGGACAAGCGAAAGTCTGAAGTTTTATAGCATTGTGACAATCACCTTCCTTCTCCTTGGCAAGCATGAAGGCGTAAGGGTTCTGAACGAAGAGGTTCTCTGGGTTAACCTGACGAGCCACGTCGCACTGCATGGGACCCAGCCATTGTGGCTGCACTAACATGTACATGAGGTTTTCGCCTGGAAAAATGATAAGATAACATTACATAAAATTGTCATTTTAAATCTTAAGGATATTAACAAACAGTATTTTAATATAATTTTAAACTAGAGTTAAATAGTTTCGTCACCGATGATCAATCAATAGATACTCGTACATAGGAATCTCGAGCGACCGACAGTGAAAAATTAAAACTTCTAGTTTAAAAATTTTCATTTGATTTGATAAAAATGAAAACCAATTGGATATCTATAAATAATATCTAGAAATAGAATTCAAAACTATCTTTATTCCCACGAAGAAAATTGGTGTTAAAGTCTCCATCGATCCTGAAAAAGAGAATATTAAAGTAAAAACCATAATTACCGGTAAGAGTCTGATAGGGCCACATTACGTAGATTTCAGCTTCGTCAACAGTGAAAGGCCCCTCGTTCTTGATGTTGTACTTGTGGATCACTTGAGGTCCCAGTTTCGTATCGTCTTTCAAGTTTTGGGCTTCGTATAGCGAGGCGTTGTAGTGAAGTTCTGGAGGATCGGATGTTCTGGAATAAAAAAAAGGTAATATTAATTAAAGGCTTCACTGACATGGTAAAAGTATTAAAATTAATCCATCACAGTCTGGTGTAAAAAGCATTTGTGCAATTAGAGATTTTCCAGTGGTACATATTCTGGAGGTAGCTGTGGATAAAAATGACGACATCGTATTAATATACGATAGCAAAATGAGGTAATCGATTAAATGAATAATCGATCAAAAATGTTTGG
>DWAV01002188.1:0-11640 GCA_018231305.1 Noctuana lactifera | reverse complement strand
ATTTGGGAAACAACTCCTTATTAAAATTTAATTCTCGTAACCACGCGGGCAACGCCGCGGGTAACAGCTAGTTTAAAATAAAATCGTTATTTATTATTGGCATTCGTTAAAATACTTCTGATTTTTATGACGGGGCTTTATTTTAAATATATGAATAAAATATTCTAGGTCTAGACTAGACTCAGTAGATACAGACAGAAAAATGAGTAGCTTTCCACACCTGGCTAGTTCCTGAGTTGAATTATTAAGGTATTTCAAGTACCTAAGTAGGTAGGAAGCGCGCATAGTTAAGCAACGTCGGGCCCGGCCGTTACTCTGATGGGTCACCGCTAGTGGCATATTTCATGCGCGCTTTCGTGCTTCGAAGGGCACGTTAAGCCGTCGGTCCCGGTTGTTATTAATAGATAAGTCGTTAAACCTAGTCTGACTCTTTCGGAGGTTTGACAACATCCGACACGGGTTGGCCACTAACCCCACGCCAGATACCACGGTTATCCGTCTTTCAGCGTCCACCACGTGGTGTTAACCTTTAGCTTCCATAGCATTGATTTTTCGTTAAATAATAAAAAACAGAGAAAAATTATAAGCTTTATTTAAATTTAGAGATTTTACGTTAATTTGTTCTTCCAGTGCAGCAATCACCGGTAGGCGTAATTCGAAATAGTCTATTCTTACGGTCCCTTGCATAAACAGGACCTGGTTCAGCGCACAACCCTTTCTTAAAACATGGTATCCACAACAAAGCAAGCAAAGCGGTCAATAGCAATGTATATACCATGGCGATTAATGGATGCTGTGGTAGCCGTGGTAGGTCATGGGTCTGATGTACGTACCTATAACTGAAACCATACACATTTTTATGCAAATAAAACTATAATTAAATAAGTGCCTAAACGTCTTATGATCGTTATTAATTTACCAACAAGCTACTAAGGCTATGGGCTTAGTTCAAATTCCATGGCATTGAGTACCTATTTTGCTATCGGTTCATGCTTAATGGCGATAGGTAACTAATAAGGGATTGCGAAAAGACACTTTTTGCATTAGATTTTTTGTAGTATGTAATATACTTATACCATATATATAAGATTTCAATCTAAAACTTTAGTTTCATTTATTTTAGTCAACAACAAAGCAAGAGTATTTAATTACAGTGTCACTGTCAACAAAGTTTCATTGAGGTTGGTAGTACCTACTGCGTACTATATGGAGACGCGCTAGTCTATGCATTTTTGATTATTCATTTACTAATTTATAAATAAATTGATATAGAACAATAAATAAATATTAAGGCTCTACTCTAGTGTTCCATTATGTAGTGCAGTGCGCCTGAATATAATAATCAGTTCCAATTAACTTTGCATAGATTAGTATAAGTTTTTATCAAATAATTTGGTAAATCTTTGTGAATTATACATACTTTGTTTTGACCAGAATGTGTCTATTTAAAATGTCCATTTAGGATTCCGAGTCCTTTTTTAGTATTAATACAGATTTCAAATATACAAAGAAATACTAATACTTAGAAAGATACTTGACAAAATTAAGTACCTAATCATTAAGTGAACAGGAACTATTGAGTGCTTATAAAAAAATGAATTGTTACTCAAAGCATAAGTCTTATAGTTTGCGCACATATTTGATACATGTGCGCTTTTGCAATTTAGGTGTACATTTTCATCACACATCAAACGTTAAGAAAATACGCTATTCATCTTTTTCCATTAAACTTAACATAAAACATAACTTTGGATCATGTATGGAAATCTCATTTAATGTCTGCCATCTTGTGCGACAAAATGTGCCGACTTTTTTTTAACTAGAGCCTGCCCTTATTCTACTTCTTTCGTCATTATTTCATCCATAGATTGCGAATTTTGACTTTGTCATAATTATAATGATCACAAACTACGGCCATAAACACATAAACATAGGTCATAAACTAATGGTCATAAGCAATGGCGAAACTATTCATATCGGAGGACAGTGCTTACTTTATAGTCTCTAGACTAGAGATAAAGTACGGATAATAAATAAAACTAATAAAATAAGCTATATTATTATGTCAATAATTAGTCAATAGTTTATATATTGACATATAAACTGTTGTATTATTCTCTTTGGTATATCTTTGGTCATTAGATCAGAGAAGTTATTTATGTCATTTCTATCACTATATCTGTCACAAACACAAAATACTAAAAAGTAGTGTGTTATTATGTATATGTATAGGTACTCTTGGCCAAAATACCAATGACTATACGAAGTATCTCTTCTTAGTCTGTGATTATCATATTATATACAAAAGTACTCTGTGCATATTATACTCTTGCCAGTACTTATACCTCAATGCTAAATACTCAGAATCATTAATAAATAATTAAATTTAAACATTGATAGCAAATTAATGAACTTTTTTAACATAGGAACAGAAACAAGCCATGCTTGGTGATCAACCTACTTCGATATTCTGTATAGTAGCAACTGAATTTTGTGAAAGGTTTTCGTTTTGTGGTTTACGAAGTATGTACTTATCATATTTATATCTATGTGGTTAAGTTTATTTGTTAAAGGATAGTAGATATAAAGGAAAGTTTATAAATCTATTTATCTACGTGTGTATGATGTATGTATTGATATTAATAGCTATGTATTAGGTACACGATGTAGGTGTGAAGGTTCTATCCGCTAGGGCAGTCGGATTGGGCACAAATAAAGGGCTCGAACCAACCTGTTTTTAGAACTTCAATAGGAGCTAATTTATTTTTTGTTGGTTATAGAAAAGTAGTAAAAAACGAGTCTGGTATTAATAGGTGTTTGCATCTCATAGACTCGTAGATCCCTATTCAATCTCAGGCAGAAATATTTCAATCTAGGCAACTCCACTTTCCTATCTGACATTGTACCCGGCGGTAAATAATGCACATGGAGCCAAAAAGGGAGATAATCGGTTAGTGTCGGCTTCTTAGAGCGTCGCGCTACTAGGAGCTGCTTAATCAATTGAGAACTGTAAATAAGTATTTGAATGCCTTACCTACCATCCTCTTTGATAGCCCACTACTGGGCATGGGTGTCTCCCAGGGACGGTCATACTCCACTGCTCTGATCCAATGCAGAAAGCGGGTCAGTGGTGAACTCGTGTCAGATATTGTGAAACTGTCCAAAAGGCCTCCATCAGAGTTTAACTTCTGTTACCTGTCGAAAACAATCGGGATTGACCGCAAAACGAACGTGCTTTTCGAAGCAAGGAAAGCCGCATGACAATATGCCACTGGCGGTTACCCATCCGTTTATTTTTCAGCAATACTCTCATTGTATTTACGAAACGTTCTCTGTCTTCACGAGAATGTTGCGACTGTCGTCTATCACATCTTTATAATGATGTGCTATACTATGCCACTCTTGGGCGCAATATTGGCTGATAACTTCATTGGAAGATATAGGTGAGTTCTTATGTTGTTAGTATTTTTAAACGACTTCAAAACAAGAGGTCCTAATTTATCGGGTCAGGGTTTTATGTTCTATGTATGTTCATCACTACTAAATGTGAACCGATCGCGATTATTTTTTAATTGGAATCTAATATATAAAATTTCCATGTCACAATGTTAGTTACCGTACTCCTCCGAAACGGCTTGTCCGATTTTTACCAAATTTTATATGCGTATTCAGTTGGTCTGAGAATCGGCCAACATCTATTTTTAATACCCCTAAATGTTAAGGGTGGTCCACCCCTTAATTTTTTATGTTATATGCAGTACGAAGTTCGCGGGGTCAGCTAGTAATAATACGAGTATAGGTAATAAACAAGGTTAAAAACTACTTTGCAACAATCCGCCAATACGACGTGGATATGAAGACGTATCAACATGAAAAACACTATTATCATTACTATTATTTACATTACTATTTTACATTGTTAACATTCAAATATAAACTACAAACAATTTTATAATTCTATTCTATTGCTATTCATTGGCCTGATACCTGATTTCATAGATTGGAAGCCCAAAAAATCAACAGTAGGTAATGGATCTGCTTTTTATATTATAATATCGCACTATGTGAGCCATATATTTCTCAGTTGATACATCTGTAGATTCATCCAATATAATGATTGAGTATGAGCTATCACCTATTTTCTTAATAAATTACTCACGTAGGGCTGGCTCTAATATATTTTTTACTATACTCGAGCATTCGGTTCTGTGTAGCTGAATATTATTAAGTGCGCTACCTTTACCAAAGTCCTTCATGATTTCTTCCAGATGGTCCACACTTCTTATTGAACCATGACAAGCCACATGAACGGCGAATTTAATATCATTGCTTTTTTCTATTGATAATATTTCTTTTGAATAACCTAAAAAAAAATTAAATCGAGTTATGAATAACAAAAGAATACAATAAACCAAGACAAAACATACCAAACGAAGCTTTGGTTGCAATTTTATGTTCAGCACGTTTTCTTTATCAGAGTGATTTTTAGATTGTGTGTGTTTTTCCAAGTCGGTTTAGTGTGCACGCAACGGAGTTCTGCATAATTTACAATATCCCTCCCCCTTACCGGCGTCAATGAAGTCATCTGATGTACGAGTTCCCCGATCTACAAAAAATTTAAATTTTACCATTATTTATGAGACAAGTGATTTACTGGCAACACTGGTGGAAAGACATCTTACAGTCAAATTTGAGTTGACATTAAAATGGTTTAAGGTCCACGAACTTTCTCTATGATTATATGCGATATGGTAACTAAAAAAATAATTAAAGTATCTCTTCTTAGTCCGTGCTACTTCTAATGACATCAAAGTATAGTTTAATATTTTTCATGCCATTGACATTTTATGAATGAAATCTAATAGATAATTAGATTTTTAAAAATCGGCATTTTTTCCCACTCACCCCTATAACGTTTTTTATATATTTTACCATGCTTTCCCATGGTAACTGAACACTAAGGAGTTTTTAAATAACTACCTATAATAAAAAAAATTGAGACAATTTTAAAAAAGAAACATCTTTCAATAAACAAAACCCTAAATAGAAATAATAATCGTTTCCAAATTTAAAACAAAAACTGTAGAGAAATCCCAACTACAATACAATAACTGTTACTTTTTACGGTTTTTATTTGAAATCCATTCGTGCACAGCACACTACAATCAAATAGTCAACATGAATATAAATTGAATTGAATAAGTTTTCGCGCCAAGTTTCTTTATGTCAAATAGAATGCAAATAAATTACAGTTAACAAACTAGGTATGTATTTAAAAAAAGCGTTTGGGAGACTTATTTCGTTCAATGCCTTTTTAAACCTTATATTGTGAAAGTGAGAGTATATTTTAAATATGCTGATGACATAACTTTTTAATGATTCATTTTAAACCATAGAGCAAAGATTATAATAATTATATAGACTGACACAGAACTTTTACGAATAACGGTATCTTTTTTTTTTGATCGGATGGTGGATGTTCTGTAAGCAAAGAGCTTGTAGAACATCCGATCCGAGAGGCAAAACTTTTGGTGTCCCATGTCTAATAGTGGATCGCTAATTGCCAATGATTCATTCTTATTATGAAAGAATCATCCATTCCTACTTTAAGTAATGTTAATTTACTGCTGTCTACATAGAAGTTTCTTCCCATTTTAAACTGTGTGCATGCATATACCTACTGAAACGTAGAAGTATGAGACATAATTATACATATATTATAATATGAGAAATGGCACAGCATATAGATTGCGTACTCATTATACTCGTAGGTACTTATCTACTTAACTCATATTCTTTTTGATATTTTTAATCACAGAAATTATTTTAAAACTCACCAAAAAACAGCATAATACCTATCAAACTCATGAATACTATGCATTATGCAGTACCGCATTTCCATAATTTTATCTTTTTGGCACATCAGCGGGCTGAGGTTTTCTTATATTGACGGTGAGGTATCGGCATAATGAAAGCATCAAACTCACACTCGCCTTTTAATATAATTTCGTTATTGAGCTTTTGTATGCGATAGGTATTAGAATACCACGAAAGCCCCAAACATTGTTCGTTTGGATTTTACTATACTGATCAAAAAGTTCCTGTTTGCTGAACTAAATTCCACGTTGCGAAATTCGCAGAACAACACAACAAACATTATTAAATTTGTGCACAAACCAATATCGTATAAACTTTCGATAGATAGGTACTCGTAGCGGTCATAAACTTAGCGGCAGGAGGTGAGTAATAAAATGTAACAATGTAGAAAAAAAAACATTTTGAATATGTATAATTATAATCTCAAGCGCGGATTAGTTATGTAAATAGCAAATTGTGGGTACATTTTGATCATTGGTAGAAAATGTGGTCAAATTAAACCAATACGTCATATTAATAAATTAATAAAAGTAGGTATTTCTACCATGCTATGACTTCACAATATTTTTGTTTTAAATTCATGCAGCAAAGGTACTTTGAAATAGGTAGGTAAATAATGCAACAAACATTCGTCACCCCTTCTTAACAATCTTCTAACACAGTATAATATTATCTATCTTTTCTCAAAGCAAAGACATTATACTACCTAGCTAGTATACACACAATTTTCTAGATTTGTAATTAATGAATTAATGTTTACCTTAGATATATTGTTACAGGGTTATATTGTACTTTTCTTTAATTTACCTGATGGGGGCAGTACTTACCTGCTGCTCAGCGATACCTCCGCTCCGACTGCCGCCGACGTAAGTACCCCGGGGTACCAAACTTACCCGACGCATACGTGACGTAAACAGGCTAAACTCGGTGGTAGTTATAAACTTCAAGGAGCAGTTTTTGACAGCATTATTATAGTCAGGTTCTGTACAGTGCAAACATTATAATATGGTACATGACATGGTTCTGTCTCTTTAGCTCTCTAGCTCTAGATTAGCGCGTTAAGACTCACACAAAGGACGGGACGCGGGACTTTATTTTATGTCTTCTCTTAAAAAAGTGCGCAATAGCATATTTCTATCTTTTAAAATAAGGGCGGGCGAAAGGGACAAGAAGGTTCGCCAAACGCGTCCGATACCGAGTAGTAAATAATTTTTTTGTTAGTCACTCATTTTTTATTTCTCTTAACGCGGACGGAGTCGCAGGCACAAGCTAGCGTTTCTATAAAACAGTTCGCTATCCAAGCGTATGCTTTGATGCGGCATCTCATCAAATTAGAACCAATCATGATATTACCCAGTGGCGACTGCATGGATAATAGTAGGTATCTATAGAGATAGAGCTACGCTTACCAATTTAATTAGTATAATTACTGTCTAAAACGATCCTTGGTGATATTACAACATCTATAAGTCTAGATATATAGACATAGATAGCCTAGATATAGATAGATTCTAGAGCCTAATTAACATAATATGCAGACTGATTTTAATAATTAAGTAGGTAAAACTATCCATAACAATATCTGACCAGTCAGTGATAAAATTTAAAATGCGTAATTAATAATACTATTATCAAGGCAAATATACTAAATTAATAAACCTAAATTTCACCAAAACAATATTTGTAAACAGTATTACATCTATGGCTGGCCTGACACTCATCGCCATTGGTACCGGCGGGATAAAGCCTTGTGTAGCAGCCTTTGGCGGAGATCAGGTGACAAATAAATCGTAATATACCTACAGCTGTTCTATAACAAGACACAACATGACCATAGTTTTACATGGCTTTAGGAGTTATGAACAATAGAAAATTAGAGAGATAGATTTTTATATACTATTGACGTGGAAATTATTCGGAAAATAACTACATAATTAAAAAAATACTTTCTATTGCAAGTTCGGCTTGCTATTAAAGCAATTTTTTTAGTTTTTTCATTTTCCTTATTTTTAAGGCTGAAAGTTAGCGTTTAAGTTCCACCAGTCCCCTCCACTTTCGAACTTCAGCTCATATCAGTGAGAAGGGGTTTTGACCGGCGTATTTCAATATGCAAACTTTTTAACTCCGTAGTGTTGTTGAACACGTCACATCATGGACCTCTTACCTAAAGTATAGATAAGACAAAAAAAAATTACATGTTAACAAACTTTATCTGTTTGGATAGCTTTATTTGCTAGGTAACTACGAGTATCAGAATTTGTATGAGGTTTTGGAACTGGCCCTTACAGTTTCGTCTCCCAGCTGAAAACCATAAGGTGCAGCGGTTCTTCTCGACATTCTACTGCATGGCGAACTTGGGAGGCTTCATAGGCATGGTGGTAACGCCCGTGCTTCGGCGTAGCGTTATGTGCTTCGGTGACGATTCTTGCTACGCTCTTGGCTTTGGTTTCCCTACCCTACTAGTAGTCATTTCTATCGGTAAGGTTGTTAGATAGTCCTTATGATAATCGTAGTGAAACGAATCTTGCACAAAAAAAGAATAATCTTATCTATATTAATGACATAGAGAGTTTGGCTTCGGCGTCCCTCTGAGATCCTATGAGGTCCCATAGTCCCCAACGCTGGTCAAGTTTGAGCTCTGTACGCGAGTTGAATGCAGTTGGAACATCATATCATGAAGGCCGCGGCGGTCGGAAGCATCCCCGCAGCCCGCACTGTCTCGTCCGTAATGTAGTGTAGTGTCCTCGATACCCATAGCACGCCAAATTGTTTTCCGTGGTAATTTATACTTAGTGTTCACATAATTTTCAGTAACATTCGTAGCTGGAAAGCCGTGGTATAAAATAAAGCGGCCTCGCAACAATATCACACTGAAGTTTGTGTCATGTGCTTGGGTGAGTTTTATCTACAGTTTTCTTGGAAGTTTTTAATTAAAAGTGTGGCTGTGTACTACTAACAAATTTTTTTTTAATATCGGTCACACATCTACAACATTCGACTGGCAGGCATGGCAGTTCCAGCGTTCTAGATATGCATCGATGGTTTACGTGTCAGCCGTCGCACTTGTCATAGTCCTTTAAATAAAATCCGTCCGGAGCCGGATATGCACGGCTGCACAACAAAGGGAAACGATTCACTTTGTATATTCGATCGAGATTGAGCTCGATGTGTTCGATTCTATGTAGCCTTTGATACTGGAAACTCGGAATTCGTAAAGCTGATAAATACTATGTGATATGCGTGGAAAAATTGATATGGTAGTAAATTCAAATTATTTTATTGCAGTATGCACTTACCAGGCGACTCCAACATGATAAAAGCATTGACGGACCTCCGCTCGATCACTGGTTGGACTATTCCATTGAAAAGTTTGGAGAAAAACTGGTTTACGATATGAAAATTGTATTTTCCATATTGTACCTCTATCTTCCTCTGCCTATATTTTGGTCACTGTTCGATCAGCAGGTCTGAATCAAGGATTATGCTAGGATTAGGATTTAGGACAAGGATTGTATTATTAGATAGAAATTACATTAAAATTTAAAATCCATTTCCTAAATAGTTAGGGTCTTACAAACATTATTTAAGTTAACTGTCACAAACGAAATATACGCGAAATTTCCAACTTTTCAATTTGTGTCCAGAAATATAATAAGAGGTCATCATTTAGTCAGAGGTCAGAACTTTGTAAATAAAGTTGGCTGCATAAGGAAACTAATTAAATCTCGGAAAGTGACGTGAAAGCTTTATTCCAAATTTGAACTTTGACCAGTATGCAGAAATAGTCCATTGAAAGTCACATTGAGTCATCTGTTTAAGTTAGGACATTTCACGACTAAAACTTTTCTATTCTATTAGGGCTCTCGATGGACTTTTCAAGCTTCCAGACTCCGTAGCGAAGTTGTTGGGATAACTCTAATGCCGGATCAATTGCAAGTGATGAACCCAGCGATAGTTCTTTTTATGATGCCCGTGTGCCCTGGGGGCACGTGGCCAGTGCTGCCCGATCTCGCTCCTTTGCAAAAAATGTTTGTCGGTGGCATGCTTGCTGCACTGGCTTTCGTTGCCGCTGGGATTCTGCAAATTGGGATAGAGGTTTATTACCTTTATTTTTTACTTTACCTTTTTTATACAAAAAACAAAGTGGTATTTGTATCTTTTATTCATAAAAACAATTGTTGCAATATTTCCAGCGTTCCACTCTGCAAGTACCGGGTCACCAGGACACTGGGTTGGTGATACTGAACACGCTGTTGTGTCCTGTGGAGATAGCTTTGGAGGGGGAAGGCATAGCGCCAGTGGAGCAGCATGGGACAGCACTTATGACTCCATTGCCTACTGGCTCTTACACTCTGAAAGCGACTTGTTCCATGAACTGTGCAGGCAGAATTATGAAGCGGAACACACTTCGCGCGAAAGTGAACACGGTATCTGGAACGGTAGGCACTAACATATTAAAACAACTAGGTATATCTTCAATTTTCTTTCATGATTGATATTAGTGATTAGTTTTGTTATTATTTTATTTTGTTTCGTTTTATCATTCTGTACAATATTTTTTACATATTGTGACAGAATAAATAGTATTTTATTCCAAAAAAAATACACCCGAACATAGAATCTCCTCCTTTTTGAAGTCGCTAAAAATACATTGGTAATACCGAAGCTAGATACAACGGCCATATTGTAAAATGAGATTTCCTACTGCGCTGGGCTTGCCTCCAACCCTTTTTTATGTCCCACTGCTGGGCACGGGTCTCTCCCCACGACCGGGGTAGGACTGGTGCATACTCCACTACGCTGCTCCAATGTGGATTAGTAGAGATACGGGTCAGTGGCCAACCCTGCGCTGGGCTTACTGTTCTATAATTTGTTTGACTATTGCTGGCACGTAGAATACCTTCGCATACTGAAAATATCTCGTGTCAAGCCGGCCACACGTTAGCCAATGGCGTTTTTGCCGGCTTGGAGTGTGGAGCCGGGGTCACTGTAAATAAATGCACGAGGTGACCTCGCACTGCATTATGAAACTACAATCTATCGCTCTCGTACGCAGTCAAGCTCTCGATGTGCATCAATCGATGTGCATTATTGTATTATTTTGGTATTATAATCAAAAAAATTATGAACAAAATAGGAAATTTTTATTAAATAATTAATTAATTTGCTTTTCTGATTAGAAGTAACTACAATGTAATGAGAACAATAATAATAATAATTACGTAACAATAACATAATGTATTACATTTGGCTTAATCTGAGTTTATCCCACTAATTAAACATGGATAAAAAAATTATTTGTTATTAATTTCATACACACACAGTTTATATATTATATATATATACAATTTCATCGTTAGATACTTTATTAGTCCATAACTGCATTAATGTAGGGAATAACAATAGCGCACAATAGTTACAAAATGCAATTCTAGTTATGTGACCTGACTATGTACTTTGTAGTCACAAACTTTTGATTGCAACATTTCAATTAATTTATTTCCTTTACTCGTAGTTCATGCCTATCATCGTCGGGCAGAATTCAGATGATCAAATATCACTTTATTTTATGGACCCGAATCCGTTCCTGAAGTCGCTCACGGGGAAGCCGAAGCTTAAGTACTCGTATACCTGCTTACTCTTACTATTTACGTAGCATAATTTGTTAATAACCTGTAATTATACATTTGATTTTAAAGGAGTGCCGAGAGTTTTTTTCCGCCGGTTTTTTTCTCCCGGCCTACCTTAGCCAAGGGCGCCTAA
>DWAV01002187.1:0-11642 GCA_018231305.1 Noctuana lactifera | reverse complement strand
TTTCTGGTTCTCAACAACGCTTTGATGTTTGAGTATCATTTGCATATTCCTCCGTGTGTGTATTTTAGTTTTGTACTAAATTACTTATTGTTTAGAGTTATTAGAGTCAACGGTGAAAAGATTGAATTAATCGATAAATCGCTTTTCAATGGTTTCTTGACGGAATTTCATTGGAATACTTATCAGTATATTCGAGACAGTTCGCAATTTTTTAAAAACTGTCCATTAGTTTTATCATTTATGTACAAGATTACTGAATTTTAACAGGATTTACGTTACTAAGGACGGATGTTACGGATGTAGGTTACCGTCAGACCATCGGAAAACCTCTATTCTCTATTCAAGTTTTGTACGAACTAATTTGGTAATAACATTCGTTTCATTTATGGCGGGACTACTCGCCCGTCTGTTAGAGTCTTAAATATTTTGTGTAGAAAAATACCTTTCATAGAACCTATTCTTTTACACCTACCAGCACGGTATATAGAACTCTCAGCCATTCAATCCTTACTATACCTTTCTTCAACATTATTTTAAACGCGTGGTCACCATCCCAATGAGGCTGTAATCAAAATATTTTCCTCACTAATTGAAAGGTGATCTGCACCGCCATCGCACGGTTTCATTCTCATGCCTGCATATCCGCTGCTCTTACGCAATTATTACTTTCAGCTACTTTTAAGTAAACTTCAAAATATTATGCAATATTGATCTAAAATCAATGTATTTCTCGATAAATCTATCAAGCAGTTACGCCAGATGATGAAAAATCTCAACTAAATGGAGCAACGAACATTTATTGTTATAGATAACCACCGAAACTTGCAAATTCCCTAAAATGTTATGACATACGAGGTACAAATCAAAAGGCGTATTATTATTAAGTTTGTCTTTAAGATACTAAACACTTCATGACTTTCTAAACTAAACCTTCGAGATTCTTCCCGAGTAATTATTCCATAATATTTTGATTACACTAATCTCTTCCAATAACAACTCAACATCTTATGGTTTTCAGATCATCATATCTCCAAACCTAAGACCATCCTAAACTACGTCTTCTAGGGATTCAAGTTAGCAATAACAGAATCTATCTTTTATAATCTTCCTGGCAACAATATTCACGTCTCTACCCACTCGAATCCTATTAAATGCTATCGGCCGATGCGATCGTGTTACGCAATGAGTGGTCACGATTTGGTACTGGCAACAACATAAATTTTACTGTAGGGTTATTTCTTTATATCGATTTACTTTATTGGATACGCAGGAAACATAAAAACATGATACCAATCGTCCTATCGCTTATAACGATTGTTTTTAGATTGTCTATTGCTTGTTCGTTTCTTATTTCTTAAAGAAGCAAGCAGTAACACAAACGCATAGCGATCTGCTTGCTTATGCTTATTTAGGTACTGGCCGAAATGTTAATATTAAAGAATTCTATTAAATGGTGTATAAAGACAGCGACAGAAGACATGAAAAGAACTGTTAACTGCTGGTAAATTATTGTTCAATGGGTGGTGCTGGGTTGTTCAATTTATATGGTTGCATTTGTGATTCATGCATAAGACATGACATGAGTATCTGAATCCTTTACATTAGCCTTCTGCAATAATAAAAAAGTCATATTTTAAAATTTTCTGTGGTACCTGTGTAAATAGAGCAGCTCTCAAAAGGAATCTATTGACAGTAAAAAGTTACGTTAGGGTGACAATTTTATTCCCAAACGACTTCTTCAACAATTATACGCAAAGCATAAAGACAGGCATTAAACTTCGATAGCAAAAATAAATGAGCATTCTGAACTCAAGCGTACATTTCACTAGTATGCCGATGAAGTCGATTGGTTCCGGAGAAAAGCGATAAGATCAAGGTGAAGGCTATGCAAAACGTGCTCCCGTCCACCTCCACCTGCCGACGCGCCTCTCCTGCCATACCAATAACGAGACGAGCATTTTATAAACTGACGTAATAATATCTGGCTAGCAATAACCAATTGCAAATTTGCAAAAGGTTGCAAAGGAAGGGATATTTGGCGTAACATGGAAAGAGAGATAAACGAATATGTATTACCCATGTTTAGTAGTCAGTGTGGAACTAAGAGCTCCTTGAATGAACTAGGTCTTAAATAAAAGATAATTGTGGAGTAGAAAGAAACTGAAAATACAGAACTGTAGTATGATAAATTTAATCTGCTTATTTAACTAATCGCTACTGAAAGACATCACACAGCCTAAATAAGTGGACCTAGAATTATTAAAGTTTATACAAGGCTGCTTCATAAAATTATTATAAAACCGTTATAAAGAGTAAGGGAATAAAATGCACGTAGGACTTTGCATAAGGAGACACTAATGAATTAGTTTCCAGCGTCACCAAAAGAAGCAAGAACGGAAATCTACTAAATGCTACTCAAGTAGAAGCCACAGGCAAAAGCTAGTCCGATATAAATCGAATACTTTCAAATGATTGTCAAAATCCACAAACTAAAAGCATAAATAATGAACCGTGACAATCGCAGAATCTCACAAATCATGGTGAAAAAGTACGTAGATTTATAGACCGCTGAGATACGTATAGAAAACAATTTGAGACTTCGCAATGAGTTTATCATTTGGCTGTTGGATGCAACGGACTAGTTGTTTTCAACCATAAATCTCCACTACCGAGCGGGTTGCCAGCTCGCATGCACTTATTATCGGCCTGTCATAAATTCTGCCATGAAAATACATTAAGCGTTTTGTAAAAAAGAAACAGCAGTCAAGCACGAATTGGATAATTCGTAAGTTTAAAAAAAATATTTCTAATGACGTCATTCATATTTTTTCTAAATTTCAGTATTACAACGGTAATGCTGTATTCATTCATTCATCAGCATTTGTCAGTCCACTACTGGATATACTAAAAGCCTCCCTTAACTGTGTGACGGCATTATTGATTGATAGTGGTATCTAGTATTATTTTAGAATTTTATTTTATTTACAACTCGGCTCGCTCAAAGTTCTGGTTTCGACTTGGGCCTTTTGAGCCACTTGGTATTTGAACCGTGTTATTACATCATTGTTCCTGCATTATTATATCAACATCTGGAAATGATTCACAAAATAAAATTTTTAAATAAATTTATCATACGGAACACCAAAATAATCTACATCCCAGTTGCCAACAGACTCACGGAGGCGAGAAATCAATAAGAGCATATCGGCAAAAACGCCCGGCAAAATCACACTTTGTTATCATTTGTTGGGATTGACTCGAAAAAAAAACTTAATAACAATGCAAAATCAACTCTATACCGAAGCATTTAAGTCTAAAATGTATTGCGGGGGGAATTTAAATTGGCGGGAAGTAATAGTTACCTGTGAAAATGTTTTTTTTTCTAATCGTGCAAGTGCAAACCGTATTCGGCCAACACAAAAGAGATTACACTCGTAGTCGTAGCGTTAGAATCGATAGAAACAGGTGGTCATACGTACGTGTGTTCCTTTACAGATTAAAAAATGTTGCTACATGCATAGCCATAATAATGTAAGTGCATGCCATATTAGCATCTGTACACATTACCATAAGTTCCATAATGCAATTAACTGTTACGTATAAGGTTTACAAGCTTTGTAATAGCATTAATGGCCCATTGCTTTGACTGAATAAAGACGCCCACTCGTGTGTCGACTGACGGTCGCCGGTCGGTCTCAAGTCTTTATAATGTTTCGTCTGTGAAAGGATTAGTAACCGTAAAGCATAATCCGGGAGTTTAATAGCTTTTTTGAAACTGGAGGCGGTGCTTTGGTTGAAATCTGGACTAAAAGACATTTAGTATTGTACTTTCAACTCAGACATAAGTGTTTAGTGTCACAAATGATATCAAGATTATTATAACCTTTTGGAAGTAAAAATCTATCGTATTTCAAATTATCCGAAAAGTCGTAATAATCTAGAAAGATGCAATCTAAGAGTAGTTAAGTGGTCTATTGGGTACATTTGATGGGTAGTAGAACGTATTATGCAGTTTGCCTTGAGAGAAACCCGTTGCTTAAGAACCAAACAATCCATCATTATGTAGAGAGAGACTAGATTGAGAAAAAGATGATAAAAAGGTAGATAATATTACCTAATTTGACAAAAAAATCACGATACGTAAATATTTACTTCCATTGTGTTCACATTCGTATGGCATACAGCAAGCCTTATTGTTGGCACATAATCGTCTTTAATATCTTTCAATTAGGTATTATAAATTGCCAGCGAACATAATACGGCTTCAGATTTATTTTTTTCATTATGTAAGCACCTTATGAAGCTGCTATCTGACTCTGTTTCAAATAATGTCTCTTGAAAAGCGATAAATTACTGTAAATCTTAAGTTTTATATGTAAATGACGGTGAAATTTAATTACAAAAATCGATGATCGATGTTTGTAGGACTTTTGAACAATGGAATAGTTTGATGGAATTAAAGACAGTCCTTAGTAATTTAAAAAGATAAACGTATTGTTAAAATGTCGGTGAATACAGGTCTTAGCCACGGACCGTGGATGTGACCGATGACGTACGTTCGTCCTGTCCTGCTTCCTCACAGTGTAAACAGAGTCCATCTCGCTCCTTCACCAGTTGCGCTAGACATACTGTCGCCAGGCCACGGCCGTGCGCCGAGGCGTAACTGACATAGAGAAAATATAAAGAAAATATCCTATTACTTCTTCATTACCTGAAAACAAATATCAAGGAATATATTTTGTTAAATTAAATCTAAATGCTTACCTTTACCTACACTAAATGAATATTTTAATACTAGGGCTTTGTGACATTGATCTGACATCGTTTGTGAATTAATTAGCTTGTTTTGGATTTAATTACTTTAATACTAAGACATTATTCATGTTTTGTTATACCTATAATATTTCAATCGGCAAATTTACATTTTTAATTTGCATGCTCCAGTTCAACAATGAATAAGGGAATTAAAATTATATTGCCATCTCTTGTGAACCTAATTAAAGTAAATATCTCAATCTTTCATCCCCCCTCCGCTTCAACTTAGGGTATCATTGAAAGGAGACTTACGCTCCGTCCTCACTGTATCTGGTCTACGGTACCAAAAGACAATTCCGACGATCGCTAAAAGTTTTCTTGGAAATGTAAAAATTTTTTGTTACACTTTTTGCGACGGCCGCCGCTGTTCGCTTCTTGTGATGTCAATTTTGACACTTGTATTGTGTTCGTATGCGCGTTAAAGGCAGACTTTTTGTGTTTGCAAATGTGGATGATGATTATTATGGTGTTGTTGTGTTGCGTGGGCAGTGGGCCGCAGTGCTTGTGCCACGGAGCTTCGGTAACCTTGGCGGTGGCGGCGTGTCGATGACGTAATGATAATAAATATTGTTGTTATTCCAGTCTCGTTAACTATTGTCTATTAGTATGTACACTACCTAATGATTTTAAATTTAAGTTCAACGTTCTATACACTTGAATAAACCGTGGAATGAATTTCTTTCTCTATTATATTTGTTGGCAACACAGTACTGTCAATAAATGTTTGGCGCGTTTTTGAAGAGAGTTGTCCTGACTGGATTAACTTTGATAGAAGGAGGACATACGGCCGATAGCCTTCGCTTTATATTGTGATAATACAACCTAGTCGCTTTTGTATTGTAATACTAACTCTAAAACTAATAGTTAACATATTAAAGTTAAAACCCGATGTTATTAAAATACGAGCTCCCACATCTCTTACTGACATGAGCCGTGAGATCTGCTATATTGATTACTTCAAGCACCAAGTAACCAAGATGATCAACCACAAGTATTAAATCGATTTAGATTCATTTTGATCACCAAAGATCAGATACATAAATCTTCATCCCATATCAGAGCTGTTTGGAATCGAGCCCGATAACTTTTCGGTCCTTCGAGCCGGACTTTATATTTACCTCACCATCGCGTATTACGTGAGGATTCGCTAACTACAACATTACGTGTAGTCTTTATTGCGTCGACAAAAACAACATGTACGTGTGATAATATTAATATACAGCATTAGAAAAATTAAAACAAAAAAATGCCATATCACGAATGCCATTATAAATCACGAATTTTAATTTCGTGTCATTGCCAAGTGCAAGACGAAGTCAGAAAAACTGCACTCGAAAAATGAAATTAATCAAGACAGGCTACACAACAAACAGATCTCGTTTCATAAAATGTAAAAACACTTATAAATCAACGAGGAGAGGTATTTCTGAGAAAACGTACGAAAAAATGCAATCCACACTTACGTCAGACGTCACTTCGCTATTATGTCACTGTCAGTGAAATGAAGTGGCGCAAAAAGTTCAGTTTTTGCACACTGTACCGAGCCAAGTTCTAAATTGCTCACTAGCTCGTGCGCACGGCGTTGCGTGCGTGCGTCAAATGTTTCTTCTTCAGATTTCGTTGGCGATTTACGACAACCGTCATTTGTTTTTAGGTAGTGCTCTAAATAAAATGAAATTTGACCAACGATTACTTGCAACACGAGTAATATTACAATACAACTATTTTTATGACTCAATTAGTAGGTATTATAGTGGTCCGCAATTCAACGGAGGCTTCGATTTCCAGCTAAGCAGAAGTTTTAATCATGAATTCAGATTTCTGTTCCCGGTATGAGTATGGTCCTAATAATATAATTGCGTGTGTCCGTGATACGCACAACACAGAAAAAATAACGCACAGAGAATATTTACTGGCTGGAAAATATAACCCATTTTAAAACGAATTTCAAAGAATCGCAGCGTACTACAGTGAAGGCGTAATAGTAATTTTTTTCAATAACATTTATAAAACTTCTACCATTAAGCAAGTGAAATATAATAGTTTACTCTTAGCAGGTAATTGATATCTGTTCAATTACACGAACTTGTCACGTTCCAAGGTTGCAGGGGACAAACTTATTGAGTTGTTACCGCACTCAATGACAAATGAGTCAGTCAGCAAAAAGTTAACTGATTAGGGACTTGTTTTACAACTGGCACATAAAGAGAGCCTTATTTTAAGCCGTCCTTAGTAGAATCAGATCGCTGATTTAAACTTACTAACCTTAATATATTTCCTTTCCTTACCCTTCCTTACCCTTTACCTAATTTAAAATGGTGGCTCACCATCTCTCATCTTATTATGAGCTTACACTAACTAACTTCATATTATTTATTGCTTTCTTACTTTCATAATTATCTACGTTTCATTTTGTTCGTTCTCAATGTTATCTGGAGCCGGAGTCTGCTATTTTATTCTTACTGGCTTCTGGCTTCTCAAAAGTCTCGTAATGATCTCGAGTTGTAATGGCGATCAATAAAACTAGTTTATAAAATTTTTACAAATGTTAGTTAACATTAACTTTAAAGATATTATTATATTTAAAAAAAAATTAACAGTTAATCGACGACCGCTCGCACGGAAAAATACAGGTTATATAAGGAGTGACTTGCATAAGTGTTGTAACGAATAATGCAACCGCGATGCAATTATGTTTGGTGTAAGGTCACCTCCACAGTTTTATTACATACGGGCACGAAAAAAGCTCCTTGTACACCCGCATCCTTCGCACACATTAGGGATGTTATAATAAAAAAATAAAGGTCGCTATCCTTTCTTATCGGATGCCTTCGTCGTACAAAGAACACACACTCCAAGTTTCAGGTCTACGATCACAGGTTAAGGCTGTGCGTTGATCAGGACGTTCAGGACAAAGCATTTTATATGTATAGATTATTTATCTTTATTATGATTTATCTTTTAACAACATTATATAGAACAAACACAAAACTCCTTTTTTGTTTTCGATAAGGTTTAACGAATATTACCCAACGATTGCTGAAGCGGCGTAGGGGGCACGCAAGCGATCGCCCAGCTAACTGCCGATCAAACTTGATCTATGTAACCTTCTCGATTACGAATATTACGATGTACGAAAACCGCGGGGTATCCATGCCTAATTATAGCATGTGGAAATCGTTATTGACAGTTAATATTTTAAGAAGTAGCCATATAAGGTTCTTGTCGTGTCACTAACTACTTTTTATGGAGCTATTCGTCCGTACAGAAACCTGCATAATTAATGCCTTTGTTACTAATGCATATCTACCTTTATTAGCTAAAGTCCTTAGTATAAGAACTGAGGAAATGTCTACAGAAATAGGGCTGCCAGGTATCGTATTTAAATAAATAAAAAATACAATTTCATATAATTTTTCATGACGGTAATGAAATCGGCGAAAAAAAATGGTTAAAAATTACACAGCTTAGGGGTTGAGTTGAGACACCAATTCCTTGAGTCCGAGTTCAATTCCTGGCGGAATCTTTAATTAAAATGTGATGAAATAGTTCATCACTTGTCTGTGCTTTGTCAACTGTAAATAACATGACAGGTACTAGGTACTTGCGTTTCTGGCAGTTCTCCATGACTTTCGCGAAACTGGATCAGTGTGGAAGTGGCTAAGACCGTTTCTTATTTCGAGAAGATATCTGTGTTCAGCAGTGGCCCAACACTCAGTTGATCATGATGATATGTGATAACTTGCAAATCACCACGTTAGGGATGGCGCCAGCGCTACCGTTGTTTCGAAATATCCGAATACTTCTGAACTATCGAAGTAATGTAGCTTCTATTTGCTTCGTTAACTTACTCAAACCCTTTAATAACTTTAGTAACAACCCTACAGCCTTCGGAAGCAATAAGTGCATTAAGCATAACCTTCAACCGGAGACTTCCTGTTAACGTGATAACGGTAACGGAAGTCGCTCGCTAATTGCTGGGCAAACTGTCCCACTTACTGGTCTCTCAATTTTATTGTCATTTGGAATTGTGGAAGCCTTCCAAGCGAATTAAATGCCAAAAAGCTGTTATAAATGGAAAAATTAAATTCGGATATTTAATTAAGTTCAGTTTTTTAATCAATTTGGAGAGGTAAAGTGAATGTGTTGACTGTCGGCGTGGGTTGTATATCTGCACCCGGGGTACCTCTGCGCTCACCACACAAGGAAACTGCGTGGTGTGTGCCGTCCTTAGTCACTTCTCAATTCAAAATGGTCTTACACCGAGACGATACAATCTTATCTTGTTTATAATTAAATTCTTCTTCATATAAATAAGTTAGGGTTACGTCTTAAAAATGTCAGTCTTACTGCCATCAGCAGGGTCATTCTCAAAATCATCCTCAACCTTCATGAGCACTTCCAGGATCTGTCTCTTCACGACATTCTGGTACTTCCTGGGAAGCCGTCTGGTGCTCTGGCAGGCGCTGGCAAAGAACAGGTCCAGGGCATCAGGGTCGCTGTACCCGGTGTCCCAAACCTGGGGCTCTTGCTCTTGCTCCGATTGGATCTCAGTGTCATTCGTTTTCATACTGTCCTTCAGTCGTGGGTGTTTTCTGTAAATGAAATTGACTGTATAAGGGATCAATTTAATAAATATAGGCATATGAAGAGGTAGGGCGGGGGGAATGCTCCTATCCTGGAATATCCTGGAAGAACTGAAAATTGGTTACCACCCGTGTGGTGGGGTAACATGCCGGTCAGCACTTCGAAGGGTCCTGGTTAAATGATGAATTTAGATTATCAGTTCTCGATGTTTGTGTAATTATCTTTGTATGTGTTCACGGTCCCGACAACACAGGGAAACCTAGTGTGGGGTTGTGAGTGTGAAGCGTTATTATTTATATAAAGAAGGAACTTACTTTCGTTTGGTCATGAAGGGGAGCAGGAAGGCCATGCGGGTCTCGTAGCGCCACTTCTTGCAGGGCACGCCCGACCTGGTGGTGGCTCCGTTCGTGACTCTCTTCAGGGTCTGACGCAGGGAATCCCGCAGAATCTTCCACTCTCTTTTCAGCACCTCACCTGAAAATAGAAATGTGTATAGAGTTCTTAAGAAAATTAAACGAATTCGCTTCTAGTTTCGGTGTAAACTAAATAAATAAGATCAATTTGTATATACTTGCCTACTTCATAAGAAGTGTGAATCAAATAAAGCTAAAATTCCATCAATTGCTAACTATCGTATGCGAAGCAAACACTAAAACTATGAACGAAGAACGAACACGGACGCGAGTTAAACGAAATCATGGAGTAGGTACATAAGCACCTCACAAGTAAACTCTTAAAAACATCTTATTCAATTGAATGTGAACTTTACGTCTATGGCTATAAGATACTTACTGTTAACTCCCATCCGCTCAGAAATCTCCAGCCAACAGCGGTCTCTGATGTCAATATCGCGGTGGTTCTCGTGCTTGGTGTCGTACAGGACGGGGTACCTCTTCACTTCATCTATCAGCCGCTCCCTGGCTGCTTGGGTATTCATTTCCATTTCAAAGCTATAATATTGAGCTAGATAGCGCGCGGCCTTCCACTGCGACGTTGAAGCTATACTGCTCGGTAGCGGAGCGGAGGGGAAGCGATGCGACGTTGCCGCTCCGAGTCGAGTGACGCGTATCGTATAGCGAGCGCTGCGCTCGGTGTGTGCCGTGGCATAATTATTATTATAGAATAATGTAAATGTAGAGTCCTTTATTTTGTGCAATAGCCATGATTTGTTTTTGCATATACATACTAGCTTATGCCCGCGACTTCGTCCGCGTAGATTTATTTATTAATTGTACCAAGGAATAACAAACTTTGTAATCATTTTTCACCCCATTAGGTATTGGGTAGAATTTTAAACAATCCTTTCTTATCAGAAGCCTACGTCATACAAAGAACACATCAGCGGTGTAGGCTGTGCGTTGGAAAGGATTTTATATGTAGGTTAGATAGGTACAGAAGTTAGTTTAGGCACTGAAATATAATTTAAAACGTGCCTGTTTCGTTTTATTACTACTTACTTACTATTTAAAAAAAAAGGGTAGCTACAAAAACATAAGTTTAAAAGGATTAAATTAAAAACAAAATCAATCGAAATCGAGTCGGCTTGTCGCTCGGCAAACATTAAACTAAATTAAAATCCAATATGGCGTCGGTAATATCTGATCTGAGTATAAAATAATATCGCAAATTACGTATCTGCCGGACGGACCTCAATAAATAAGGGCTCCTGCGCCCTCTGTACTCTTGGGACGGAAATTAAGGGATAAGTGAACGAAACAGTAAAACAGACCAAACACCCTTATGTCGTGTAGCATAAATCTCATTTTGCCGTGTTAAATGTATTTAAATTACTTTTTATTATGTATTTAAATTACGAATTTCGAGCATACGTTTACCATTTTAATCATGCATAATATATTTTACTTTGTGTTCCAATGGAATAAAGTCTATTTTATTATTCGTGGTCTTTACGTTAGTTACGTAATTTTAATAACTAAGGTTTGCAAATCCGTGTGTCTGCTTATCTCGTGTTCAATAATTACCTTACTGATCAGCAGGTTATTAATATGTGCTCAAAACCAGCTGCATCTGATCGCAAGCGATCTCACTGTTAAGCAACGTCGGGCGCGGGCGCTACTCGGATGGGTGACCGCTAGTGGCAAATTTCATGCGCGCTTTCGTGCTTCGGAGGGAACGTTAAGCCGTCGGTCCCGGTTGTTATCGACAGATAACAGTCGTTAAACCTAGTCGGAGGTCCTTTGGGCGGTTTGACAACATCCGACACGGGTTGGCCACTAACC
>DWAV01002186.1:0-11642 GCA_018231305.1 Noctuana lactifera | reverse complement strand
ATCTTAACTTCCTTGACAAAGTTTAAATAGTCGTCCTTTTACAGTGTTTACCATTTTCTAGTATTTTTAAGGAATGCAAAGTAGGAAAATGACAACGGCCTCTATCTATTTCCTATTAGTTTACTAAACACTATGTACGTACATAATAATGTGTTTTACACCTACTAGTTTATTACATTATTTTGCATAGTAAATCGCAGTAAACCAAGACTAAACTAGTGAACTGTCACTTAAACTCTTTTTACTTTAAATGTGCTACCCTGCTTCTAGCACTGTTACAACTAAATAGTAAATATAGTTGATAATATAAATTCTTTTATTAGTATACTTAATCTACGATTTTGTTTTGTTTGAGCCTGTTTTTTTAAAATCCATAAGACCGTCGTGATCATTTTCTTTTATCATAACCAAAATAAGTAAAAGTGCTTTAAACTCAAAGGCCTACACTAGGACTAGGCCCTGTATGCCATGGATATACATAAAGACAATTACACAATCACCAAAACCGGCGCCGGGATACTAACCCAGGCCCCTTCGAAGGGTAGACCGACTTCGTAACTACTGCACCACACGGGTTGCCTTAACGTTAATGAATTTGTTGCTTATAATTAATAATTAGCAGATTAGTTACTTTAAATACTGGTTGTATTAATATATACATTTTATAGACACAATAAACCTTCAAGTTTAAAGTTACGCTACACTTGCCTAGATATTAGTCATTACGTTAGTTTCTTTGCCATTCTCGCGGCTGTTTGAAAATATACGTGCTATATTATCATAGGTCAATATTTTATTGCAAAAAATAAATACATTAAGCTATTTTTATGTTAATTATGTCCAACAGCTTTAGAGTAGATTATCTGTGTATTCGATTTTTTACAATTTAGGTACTCGTATCATGGGATTTTAAGCACGTTGCTTTTTGTTACATTGTTGTAAGTAATTTATCTTACTTCCAGCAACAGTTATTTCTATACTGCTTATGTCCATCAACCGAAAAGAGTTGTGCCTATTGTTAGAAATGTGTTAGAGCTGAGTACTTATTTCGCAAACGGATTGCCGATGCCGGTGGGCTCAAGAACGATGTGCCGGCGCGGTGAGGGCCGGATCGCCTCGCATGTTGTCACCACTGTCACCAATGGGCCTACGTGACGGGGCAACCTAATTGTAATCGCGTTTTGTTTTGTGCCATTTTTACGCGTCAATAAGCCTTTGATAGCAATTCCATAATAGATTTTATGTATCACCGAAATTGCTACTTAATAGGTACTTGGTATGATCAATTATTTTCGTAAAAACGCTTGATCAAATTAAAAAAAAATTACCTAATAAAATAAAAAAATATATATGTTTAAAAATTATCCTTTCAAAATTGTGTGTTCAGGTGCCACACACATTATGAATGGTCGTTAATGAATTTTCATTGAAAGGTTACTAAGATAGATATACAACTCCTCTTTAGCATTCAGTGCATTACAGGTTGCTTGGTTAAGCACGAGATCAGAATACTGTTTTCTTAAAGATTCTATTTATTTGATACTAACAGCCATTCGCGGCCTTGCTTTACAAGGATTAAAGTTTAAAATATTTTCGAAGACAGCTTGTTTCATATCGAATATTAAATTGGCCTTAAGATGGAATATGCAGCTCAAATTTTTCAAATAATAATCAAATTTAAACAACTTTTCGGAGAAAACTCAGGCATGCAGGTTTTGTCATGATGCTTTTACTTCACCGAAGACTATACAGTGATAATTAATACAAATTAATTAGTAAACGGACATTAAACGCATAAAATTAGAGACGCGTGTGGGGTTCGAACCTACACATCAGAACGGTGAGCTGAAATTCAAACACTAAGCCATTACTGCTCTCACAAAACTGTAGGTAGGTATACTTAATTCTAAAAGTGTAAATTATTACCATAATATGTAACAAAACTAACAAAGTTGAAGACTTACCCAGTAGAATTTCCACAGTGCACTCGCTCATATAGTCATGGCAGTCGAACACACCACTTTCTTTCTTGAGTTTATCGACAACAGCCCTAGAGTTAGCATTGAATAGATCGATGAAGCTCTTCAGAACGTTTAAGTGGAAGGTAGGGGCAATCAATTTACGATGCGATCTCCATTTTTGTCCTAAGGATGTAAAATATACGTTAAATATATTTTTAGATGTTATTGATACAGGTTGGTAGGTACTTAATGTTATTAGTAATTTTCACAGGTTTTATCGTTTACGAGTAGGTATCAAACGAGCAAGCATGTAGGATTGCAAGTCACCTGAAGTTAAGTAGCCACTGCAATCTCTCCATCTCATCGTCTATGAAAACTTTATCAAGAAATGTTTTGAATTGGTGATATTACGGGGTAGGTACTACATTTACAAATAGTAACTATGTAGCTGTACAAAGACTTAGAAGCTAAGTACTATGTGATATGTAGAAGTTAATGACTTCTTGCTTACCGGTACTGATGAGGAGTCCGTCTCCGAGCCACGGCTTGAAAAACCGGTAGTCATCAGCTTTGTCAATGTGCACATGGCTGCCGAGAATCAATTCTACGTCACGAGGATCGTACAGGAAGACAATGAGCCTGGGTCCGATCCACAATTTGACGACACTCTCGTTATCAAATGGTATGCTCTTATTTAGCACATTTTTGAATATTTCTGTTGAAAGGCAAAGGTCTTTTAATTATTGTGTATGAAATATTTAAATGTACATTAAGAATTGACGGATTTATGGAGATGCAAACATAAAATGTGAGTGTATGTACATTCTGATCGACAGAAATATAGTTAGCAAGGTATGTTGCGCACAAAAACTACGCTTTAGAGTTAACTTCCATAAATTTCCGTACTGGGGGTCTTATATTAAAATAAAATCCAATCAATCAATTCCATATCAATAAAATGAATGTATTTACAACCACCTCTTAAAATTAGGTAGTGATAGAACGATCGATAAATTATAATCTAATATTGGTAATACTTAAAAATTTACATCTAAGGTGTTATTTTATAAAAAACACCGTTGTTAGGTACAGTGTCAATCAGAATACAAAAAGTGCAGAAGATTACTTATTTTATTTTATTTCGTGTACCTAAATATGGTCCAGTTACAGTGAACTATTATAATTTTGCCGCTAATTAGTTAATTGGATATCGACCTTGCAATGATTTATAGTAAGATACAAATAAATCCAAAATGTAGCTTAAATGTGTAATACCGTACATATTTATTACTTAACATTTTGGTTTGATATGTTATCTTCATACCAAATTGAATATTAAATTGACGTGATAAGTTACATAAGTTCACGTTTTTACGAACGTACGTGACATCCATGCTATTCTATGCAATGAGATTGATTGTAATCTTATATAGATTTTTATATTCTTTATATATTCCACGAACGTGACAAATTATATATTATGTAGATGATACCACGATTTATATCATTATGGTACTTTATCAATATAAAAATTCTGGTTTAAATGTTACCAGTCTAGGTGTCTTTAACTAAAGGATGCTGGCTGGTAAGCTGTGATCTACATAGACTTCCGCACTCGTGGAATTTATATTCCGTCGACTGGTCGATATAATTAATATCTAACAATATCATGCAGTTAGCTGAAGTCTGGATTTTCTAAATCAGTTATCAAGTTTCAGAACCAAAAACCAGCCTCTAAACCTTCTTGATATCCATTTTAATGAGTACTTAGTTTAAATTCGCCATATTTAACAGTAGTTGTTCTTGTTCACGAGTATAATAATTTATAAAGGCACTTACGGGCTGAGCCTCCTGTGAACTCAAGGGCGTTTCCAAAGAGCGGCAATCCTTTTGGTCCAGGAATTTGTTCAGCTAATTCATACATGTGTCTTCTTGACATCCTCCAGTACGCATACCAGAGAAGAAGTGCGGGCACTAGGAGCATGTAAAAAAGGCTCGTCGCCGCCCAAGTGCTGCTCTGGGCGACAACATTCTCCGCAGTGGCGTAACTCATTTTTAGTTAATTTACCACCTACAAACAATGTCAACTTTCCTTTAATTTCTTAAGTTTCTACTATGAAATAGTTTACGGTTAGTTTAGTAATAGCTAGTGAATTTTAAAAAATTCCTGTCATGTGGGTTTTTCTCACCACTGTTTACATTACAAATATGCGGGCAAATTAAACTTGTCCCTATGCCTTCATCTTATATTTAAAACAGAAAAAATTATTATTCCATCAGTATCTCAATTGTTTAAATAGGGCTGGACTGGTTATTTAAATTTACTTATCTAAGTAAGTTCACACTGAATTGTTGTTTTAATGTTGTTATGTGGACAAGGAACATTTAGAGATAAAAAAGTAGATCTTTATAGATCGGTTAGGTACCCTACTAATAAACCTAGAGATTTTATATTTACTTGTCAGCCTTTATATTTATATATCTGTATATATATTACATTAAGTAGTCTTGCATGACATTGGTACCTAAGTTTTGCGTTTACCTCATTTCTTGGGAAAGAATTATCCAAACATCAAATGGATATTTTGTTTTAAGTCTTTTTTATTCTACATTTTTTCATTCTCTTGTTATGATTGTGACAATAATTTCAACTTGATAAATTTAAAATGATAAAGTTTAAAAACGATAACAAAACTAATTAAACATTAAATCATTTTACATAAATGCATTTTTAAGTTATTGTTAAAATCAATTAAAACGCATGTCTCTGTTTTAAATCACGTCGCTAAGATATGCAAATAGAACACCGACATAGAAGATAATGCTGATACGTTCGATAGAATTATTTTAATTATAACTTATATTCATAATCCAAACCCTAATCAGACTCTTAAATATTATATTTAAAAAAAAAGGAAATAAAATTGCATTAATTTATTTTTGTATAAACGTCAAAAAAACAAAAAGTGTTTGTACAAGTATGAAACTATATCAAAATTAAATATTTTATATTCTAAAATTTACGGGCATAGCATCCTAGTTTATTTTAAAAGAAATTACTTTAGTTGCGACTCAATTGTCAAAGTTATTTAAAAACTTTTAAATAAAAACTAATTGTTACCTTTAAAACTTCATCAGAAATAGAAATGCTTAAAAATATAAGTATGTTATCAATCACTGTCGCCCAACATCATTAATTCTTTAATTCACTGGGTTGAAAGAAAAAAATTACACACGCATGCAATATAAATTCTAAATTTTTTTAAATATTTAATAATTATATTTATTTGATTTTAGTGTCTCTACAGGTATATTAAGCACCACACAACGTTAACTGCAATAAAATATTCCCTACCTTCCTAGGAACCGATTAGGCACCTCTTGGGCCTGAAACTAGGCACGAACCACTGATTCCGTTTCTAAGGGATGCCAACCGCGCCTCAATGCCGACTATTTACTAATCTCCCGCGCCGCGGTCTATATACACGCTTCTGACGTCACGACTCCGTTCTACGTCTCGTCCACTAACTTGAGCTGTAGTTAAAACTTTTTGTTTATTTACATCGTTTCATATGTTGAAAAAAAATTGTATACATATGTATTACATATACTGACATATAAAACTAAGTAATGCACTTTGCGATACAATTAAGTATTATTTTCTAATATACTGAATGAGTATGGATCGCGCTGCCTTATTAACGTATAACTTAGGTATTTATTGTTGTGTCTATTTGCAATTTATTTTGTTCAATTTAAAGCAATAATGACTGGGGGTTTTGCGTTGTCACGTCCACCATTGTCCAGTAAAATATAAATACCTAGTTTTGTTAATTGTAAGTATTGTGAAATAGTAAGTAAATGCTTACGTAAATATAACAAAAAGAAAAGTTTATTCCGTCAAGCTATTATTGCATCATTTCCAGTGAGTTTATTATTGCCGTGTTATTAAATTAATCATAAAATTATAATATTATGTTTGTGGAGTAAATGTGAGATCAGTGAAAAGAAAACTACAATAAATTTAATCTTATCATATACTTAATAGTTACTACAGTAATATCTGCATAGCCCAAAGGTAATCTAGCAGAGAATATTTTTAGCCTTAAGTCGACCTTTTGTACCATTAAATAAATAGTTAACAAATGTCGGTTATAAAATTCACATTGTATGTTGTACTTTTTATCACCATAAATCACTTTACATTTGTTCACTTTTTATCGCAGTAAATGTGGTAAGAATTTCTATAATTTGTGTTACAACAACTATAGAAATCATCGTCGAAAACAAAACAGTTCTGCTAATACCTCTAAAATAATTTCTTCCATCTCCAACTAAATGCTACTTATATCTGTACATCGATAAGGCGAACTACGTGAGAAAAACAAACGAAGGGTTGAAAGAATTACCTTAACAATACAATAGCAGTGCTATTAGTTAGTGTTAGCAATACTTTTTTTTTAATTAAAACCCTGTCAATAGTATTTCTATTTAGTGTAAATCAATAGGGGGATTCAAGGGGATTGGAGATCTAGGGGGATGGGAGAAGGGGGATGGTTGATACCAAAGAAAAATAATTGAGCCACGCACATAATATGACTTATCAAAATATGCGTCCGGGTAGATTATGTTTAGGTGATACCGAAGTTGTCTTTTTTACATAAAATAGGATTGCGTTTGGCTTCGTTTTCACTCAATGGCAAGCGAGATGGATCTACGCCAGCAGCGTTCAAAACACGTCCACCATTAATACGAACGCAAACACAACAGTTATTACAGAAAGATAAGAAGCCAACTTCTTACCCCGTTGGGAGGGAGATATTCGAACTGAAAGTAAAAGAGTCCTTTCCGTTTCAATATCGAGTGTAAATCATATATATTCTCTATATATGATCATATATGAGTTATTATCGTATGAAATTTAAATTAAATCAAGACAACAGATATCTATAATTCAACTTTTTTCTACTTCTATAAATAAATAAGTATTTACTATGAATGTCAATGTCCGTCGATTTGTAACATAACTCATAACGGGTTATAATCCATCAATGTATTACATAAATAAGATTATTCAACTCATCAACAGGTAAATCACCAAATAATGATTAGCGTATTGAGCACTTTTTATAGATTTCTTTTACAGTTCTCATGCCTCTCTGGTAGGTACATTTTATTGCATTAATGTCAATATTACCTACGTAAGTGTACCTAAATGTAAATTAGTTTACATATTAAATGGATGAGTAGTATAAATTAATAGCAAGTTAATTAAACTTTTAAATAACCTGTGTAGACGTGTACATTGTACAATAATAACTAATGCTAACTGGATAATCGTAGGTAACATAATTTGTAAAGATCACTTCAAAAAGTTGAGCCATTGTGTATGTGAGACTTTTTCTCTATTTGTTTGCTCAAGTCGAAAATATTAAGTAGGTATAGTAGGTATAGTAGATTCAAATTTAATTTTAATATAAAATGAAAGATCAAAAAACACTGTTAATCATAGTAAGGGCGTTTTGTCATTTAATTTATATGGATATACAAAATTAACAATTACAATTATGATGTAACATTAGGATTATAATATAAGGATATAATATTAATTATATCCTAAAAAAATACTGTAGCTATTTAATTGCCAGTTGTGTAAAGTTACAATTTAAACTTAGAGTAGGTATACCCCGTAAGTTTGTGCAGCCTATGGAGTACATAATGAACCGATTTTATTATACTAATAAGATACAGTGTAACCGACAGAACCAATTATAGGTACAGTCGTTCAAATTTTTGGTGGTTCAATTCCAAATAGTTCGCAGATATATTGAAATTTAACTGTAATCTTCGAGTTTTTATACGTTCACATAAGATAATTTGCCGTTCGCCAACTCATTGCCTCAACACAACACGTTTTTTGCACGCTTGTAGCTACAATACTAAAAACTTGTACCTAATGGAAATTTTCTTCCGAAAAAGATTAGTGGAAGAATACGGTTCTAATGGTTGTGTCGACGTTTTTAAACAAAAAATAAAAATTTGTTAACAGCAGATGCTTTGTTACTAGATAGATAATATTATAAACGCGAAAGTTTGTAAGTATGGATGGATAGATGTTTGTTACTCTTTCACGTAAAAGCTAATGAATGGATTTTAATGAAACTTTACAATAATGCCTATAGCTTATAGCCTTATACATAAGAATAACACATAGGCTACAGTTCATAAAGATATTGTGTGAATTGCTCGAAATACTAATCCTGCGCAGAAGGAGTCGCGGGCACCAGCTAGTTAAGAATAATTTGTTTTGAATTTTTGTTCCTAAACAAATCCTACCGGCAATAACTTTTAACTCGTATAGTAGCGATGCGATGGAGATGTGCACACAAATAAATTAAAAGAAAGATAGAAAAATATTTGAAAATTGCCCTCGTATAAATTCCTTTCAACAGTTTGTAACGATAGATTCGCTTCATGCGACTTATTAATTCATCTGCCTGCTAATATTCTCTAACTAAAGTTGTGACGTAGACTGATTAACACCTTTTTATTTATCATTAACCTATGGAGAAAGATCTTAATTATTATCTAACTTGTATTGGTATTTAACAATCTTAAGGAATTGCGATGTTTTATGATTAAGAGTACCTAAGTACATTTATTTTGAACAATTTGTACCTTCCTATAATTTTTTTAAAACACGCATCGTATACCTCTACGTTTTTTTAACAAAATCTACTTAGAGCGGTATCTACTTATGTGTTTTTAATCCGTAGATGTACGAGTACATATATATATATATACATACTTAATTAGATTTTATGTAATGTGTGTTGACTGATGGTCTCGGTCGGTCTCGTCTGACCTCTTCATAACCAATGGGTGTTATCGATATACCTATCAATATGAACAGGTTTAAGAACCATCTAGTAGGTTCATGATTCAATAGGAACTTATAGAAACCGGTTTACCAAAAGGCCGATGATCCTACTTCACATACCTATATGTAATAATACGTTGCAATAAATATACCACTTTGCCTTTACTTATGAATGTTTTTTGTCGAATTACATATTTACAACCTATAAGAAAACGGCTGCTATGCCCGTAGTAAGTACCTTTGAGTTTGACTTGACTTACCCACCTACATACGTAGGATGGAAACTTTCTTATTATTGATAAATAAATGCTTCAAATTATTTCTAAGTAGATAATAAATCTGATACTTGAGATTAAGTTGAGATTCAAATACACTGAAGTTCTAAATAAATATTGAAATCATATCAATGTCAGTAACTTTTTTTAAATAGGTTTGCGTTTGACTCCCAATCAGTTTAATCTCAACCGATAATAGGTACGGAGATGAGATGGAGTAAGTACCTACCTACCTATAGTCATGCTTTCCTAGGAGATGCCTATTTACTATTGCCTTGAATACCTATCTCCAGGTTATATTTAGCAGGAAAAATAGACATAGACTTATAGAAAACAACCCCGTTTAGATTGCGATATCAAATACCTAGGTACATACTTATACCTACATGGTACTAGGTACTTATGATGGTTAGATTCTGCGAATACGTGTTTTAACATGCTTATTTTGAGTTATACCTACCAATAACAGATACCTACTTACGTATCGTACTGCAGTGCAATTAAAAACTTGATAATTTTAAGAAATGTGTGCACATAGATTCTAGACATAGGTACCTACGTCATTACGTCAACATTATTAAATAATAAAATGCTATTGCTGGTATTAGAACTTCAGCACATTGCCTAATTAGTAAATAGCACAT
This sequence comes from Noctuana lactifera, assembly GCA_018231305.1. NCBI lineage: Eukaryota > Metazoa > Arthropoda > Insecta > Lepidoptera > Hesperiidae > Noctuana > Noctuana lactifera. The sequence goes on along the minus strand of DWAV01002186.1, from coordinate 1,882 downwards.
ATCAATAATTATTGCTGTCAAATATTAGTTTTGAAGATCATATTTTATTTGATGTCTACACGTCTGGTGACCCGGAATTACGATTAGTCTATATGAATAGTGCCTAGATAGGTCTAATAGTAATATATTATAGTCGTAGTAGGTATATAACCTACCCAGCTAAGGCACCTAGTGATGGGTAGATTAAATTGATGTGTTATGTTACTTACGTTTGAAGATGCAACTGAATGAATAAAAGAATGAAAATAAGAGCCATCGAGGTAGGTTGGAAATTGGTAATATTCTCTGTCTACGGTGTTAATCTATGGTGCAAAGTTACATGACAATAAATTTGACAGCTTAGCTTACTTACACCATAGTGTGTATCTATATTATTTTAGCTTCGTAGATCTGTTTTGGAAATGTTTAAGTAAAATCTTTGCGTTTTATTTACATAGATACCTATAATAATAACTATATTTGAAATGAGCTACAAACAAAACAATATCGTTAGAAATAAAGAAAAACTCTTGCGTAAAAATGTTCAACCCATTCCTTCATTAGCCGAGAGCCAAAATCACGATCCAGGGGATGATGTTAAGATTATTGCCAACAATAATCTGCAACCTGTTAAAGAAGAAACAAAGGAAGACCTTTTTGATGACGCACAAGAGTTATTTGAATCACGGCAAGTTTTTAAATCCGAAGTAAAACGTTTCATTGAAATATCCAAGTATTTTTCCAGTCCTCTGAGGAAAACAGCTTCCTATGTTTGCGAGAACTGTCTTGTTTCCTATCCTAAGACGTATAGAATCGAATACAAACGGGGATCCATTACGACTCAATATCTGAAATTTTACAATTTAACTTTAGAGCCAGTTTACATCAAACTTTATAAAGTTATTCCGGACTTGGAGCAAATAAAGTTTACAAACATGTCAATATCGCGTTGCAAAAGAGTGCCCCCCGGATTATCCTACAATTTGGGCGTGGCTTATGACGATGTTGAAGAAAAGCCACCATGCAATACCAGGATGATTTTTGTAGCGTCTAGAAAGACATCAACACCCTGCTATCAAATATGTGAAATAGATTTACAAATAGAGGCACAAAAGATTAGATTGATTACTATTTGACAGTGGGTTTAATTTATTACCTATTTAAAAAATTAAAACTATTTCGCTTACGCACCTGCCTGCCTTCTTTGTAAGTTGTGAAGGTTTCCGGATAAATAATGTTTTTCAATGTGTTACAATATTTATAAATATAAATCATGCATTATAAAATTAAAAATTGTTTAAACCTACTTTACAGCCTAGGAGCGTTTCCCACTTAATAGCATTTAATTCACTGCAACGAAAAGAATCGCAAAGCTAGGTCTAAATAGCTGTTATAATGTCGTTTTGTGTTGTTTTTAGTTAAAATCGACGGGGACAAAATAGATAAGGGAAAGTAGGTACCTATACCAGAATAAAATTTCGAAATACATCTATTTGATTCCTAATTTTACCCTACGTTCCCCTACCATGCTTTCCGCGGCAAGATTTGCTATCCAGCACTTATTATTATAGGTACCTACCTACTACCAAATAACTCATGGAAACACCGGTCTTAAATTACGCAGCATGTAGGTACCTAGGTAGTTCTATAAACTTACATGTTTACGAGAACGTAACAATGTCCAGCTCGTGCAACCTGCACGGGGCGAAGAGTTCAAGTCAGTGAAAACCGGTTGCGTGCATTAAGTGTAATTTTAAATCAATACAACTCTTTGCTGGAAAATTACAAAGTTCGCGCATTCTAAAACTACTTAGGTATTAGTACGCAATTACGGTGTACCTACCAATAAATTATTATGACGAAGCTAAACAATATTATTTAGGTTTCCGAGTTGAAATAATAT
>DWAV01002185.1:0-11643 GCA_018231305.1 Noctuana lactifera | reverse complement strand
AATTGGCCAGCATCATACTGCATAGATTAGATTTCAAATAATTTAAATCAATGGTGACCGGCACATCATATGTTATTATATATTGTGCATTAGATTCCGCCCATTAGAACATAACTCTATATTAACTGATTAAGTTCGTAATTATGTAGCATTTTAAATTTTATTTCATCTAATTTTAATACTACAAGCATTTCATTGTCATTATTAAATTGGTTGCAAAAAAAACTACGTTTTTAACCCATTTCCTTTTATTGCTTAATTATTAAAGACCTAGAAAGCTAAAATTTAAAGAAACTAAAATATGTTCTGGTTTCAAAATTTGTTGAGCATTAAATTTTTATATTGGGTAAATAAATACCTAGGTGTAAGTACTATTTAATGTATACCTAGTATAGTACCATAGGAGTTCAGTGTTCTCTGCTTCTGTGATAGTGCAACTATTTCGAGTAGCAAAACTGGTAATCATCGTTTAAATTCTCGTTTCATTTCTGAATTGGTAGGTAGGTACACAGGGTACACAATTATTTTATTAATTTTTGATGTCCCTCCTGAACATTACTAAACTTACGAAAAAAAACTAAGTTAACTATGTAGGTGTGTATTTAAATAATGATGGCCAACACTCCTATTTAGTACAATCATATCTGACTTCTGTAAGTTTATCATCATGAAAAGCCAATGTCTTCAATCTTCTATTCTTAAGAGTTTGTATTCTTATCAATGCATAATCTATTATTTCCTGTAATGGACTACTTTTAACTTTATTATTATTAAATAAACTGGCCCATGCTCTATACAAAAAGCAATGTGTGAATCCATCAGGAAATTCTTTTAACAACTCTTTCCATCTGATATCACTCCATACCTTGTATGAAGATTGTTGTAACCTAAAAGAAATGTTCATGTTAAATGGAATTACAAGAATATTAATATATTAATTGAATACCCAGATTTTTAAAATCTTACTTTCTGGCTATTTTTCTTCTTAACTTATTAATTTTTATATCTTTTTTCACAAATATTTGCACATGCAATTTATTGTACCAAAACTTCTGTAGGTATATATATTGTTGATTCATATCATTTTCAAGTTTAAGCCAAATAGATTTATCTATTTTTCTATATTTTAGATCATTTAAGGGAAGACTTGTGTATTCAATAAGTAGCTTTAAAAACTTGGATGCTAATGGTAGTTCCCACTTTATTCTTTTTCTGTCTGCTGCTCCTGAAATTGGTACGTAGGTATATAAGTAATAGTCCAAAAATATATAACAAGGTAAGTATATCATAATTACTGTCAACTTTACTACATCATGTTTAATAAAATATTTATTCATCACTTTTCAGTAAGCCTCATTCGTGATTATGCATAAATTAACAACTGTGTTTGTAGTTATTTAAAATTATTTTTATATCAAGTTCATAGCAGTTAAGTAACACATACCCAAACCAGAGCTAGGAAAACAAATCGGTAATACATTAGAAGATCCAACCCTAAATCAAATCTTCACGTGGCTGATAATAGAATGAAAGGTATTTTAAAATAAATTTAGTATATTAGAGCATTTGTGTTAAATCCTGATCCTGAAGAATTTAAATTATTTATTTTAAAAAATTATTTTGAGGTTTAAGAATATTTATTTCCCATAAGAATTTTCAATTAAATATAACAATACCAATATAATAGACAACATTTTATTCAACAATTTATTATTCATAACTAACATTGTTGAATAAAAATTTGAACTAAGGTTTCTACTAAGGTTTGAACTAAGGTATTCTTGCATACTTTATTATTATACCAGATGGGCCCTGCTGTAAAGTTTTTTAACGTGGGTGAAACCGCAGATACAGCTACTACTAAATAAAATAAATAATACTATATAAAGTATGCTTGGCAACCCTATGTAATGAATAATGGTGTATGCATGAGGTGCCACTATAAAATTCACTCTACCATAATGTTAATAAAAAAGAGAGAAGCTCACCTATTAGCTGTTCTTGTAACTTTTTGTAAATACCTCTAGGCTCTCGACTGAGCACAGTTGACAATATAGGCACTGCATTTCGAGGGTTATGGTAGAAACAGACTTCCATTAACTTCTCCTCTTGCATGGAGTAATGCCCTTTAACAGGATAACCATAGCGACTTAAAATATGTTTATACACTTGATAGAGATTTCTTTTTAGACCCTTCGCTAAAAATGCAGTAACAAAGCGTCTCACACATTCTTCATGTGTCTGTGGATTTCTACTTTTACTTGTATTTTTCCAACGAGCAAAACACTCCGGGGTATCTGGTATATCAAAGTGCTAAATAGAAAAAACACATTCTTATTATTATATTCAATTCAATTCTTGAGTTAAAGGTGTAATGAAGTCACTATCAAAATATCAACAATATTACAATAAATGACGCACAAAAGATGCTATGTATATGTGGCGGACTAATAATCCTCTTGTTGTGCAGTGGAAGAAAGCAGAATCGCATTGGTGACTCTCCTGGTGTTTCAAAAGTTCATATGGGGCAGTAACTACTTAAAATCTGGTGGCCGGCATGCCTGTTTGCTATTGCTATTATTGATTATTTCTGATACTCAATTTTGATGATGTTGTGATTTATGGGCACAGTAGTTCAGTAAGGTATTCATATTGAATTTCACTTTCTCTGTCCCTATATCCCTATGTATGCTTAAATCTTTAAATCTACGCAACGGATTTTGATGCAGTTTTTCTGTAGTGTTTTTAGTAGCAGCATTGTACCTGTGCGAAGCTGGGGCAGGTCGCTAGTACAAAATATACAATATACTACTAATAACTAATAAATTATGCTGACTTTAGAGGTAGGTGATGGCCCATATTGAGTGGGTGATAGTCATGCACATGTGGCTGGACATCAAATCCCAAATGAAAGGTTGTTATAGGTTAGAATAAATATAGCTTTACACTCAAAGTTCCCGATAACTCCCAGAGTTGTGGGTGCCATGAACATAAACAAATTACACCAACATCCAAACAGAGTACAGGTATAAATGAATCATTTAACTTTTGCCCTACACATAAGCTAATTCAGGATCAAATTACAGCACGGAACTCTTCCTCTTTCCTCCTCACATTCTCCACCTCTTAAAGCAAAGCAAATCAAATACTGGAGATCTGTGAAATTTTATAAACTAAGTATACCTTTATAAGTTTTTTCCAATTTTTTTGGATACGATCACTCTCTTTTTTTGAAATTTTATCTGTGCGAAACATCTCAATATTATGCTTTACAGGCACAGGACGAGTTAGGCTGTTGAATTGTTGATACCATGGTTGCTCCCAAGTGATATCCATGTCACCTAATTTTTTCATTAGTAGCTGAAATAGGTTGCAAAGCTTATTTTTCTTTTCTTTGGTAATATTAAAAAAATAAAATTGTTAAAATATTATATACCTCTATAAATAGCTCGTCTTGAATTTGGATGTTCTCTACATGCATCAGAATTTTTTCCATTGAAGATGGGTCAGTAATATCGTCAATATCAGTAATTACATCGTTGAGTTCCATATTTACTTAATTATTCGCTTTAATTTTCATGCCCTGCCCTCTCACTTTATTTCAAACCACGAGACCATACGAGACTACGAATACGAACTTAACTTCAGTTTTCAACGAACTCAAAAGAAGAGAAGAGAATAGAGATAATTCAAACAAAACTGACACTGAAACTTAAGCACAGCCACAGACCAGGAAGTGAAGTTGAACTGACAGTTTATTATCTTTGCGTAGGCACCGTAAACAGTGTCTATGGACAACACAGTGCGTAGACAGACCCCACCACAGAATCACAGGCTAATGTAGAATAAGATTTATAAGATACCGACACACAAGTCACGTCACTCATATGTCATGTCAGTTAGTCGCTCTGTCTAGTGTAGGTTAAACTGTAGTGTACTCAAGAGTATGTAGTGTTACTAGTGTTTAATTTTTCAATTTGAAGATTTTCCAGTATAAGCGTATTATCTATGAGATTTTCAATTCAATACATTCCGTTCCGTGGCCAAAGAACAGCAAAGATTTTGATTTAAATCTTTGAAAGAATAAGACGTACACACACTACATACACAGGCATTCCAATATAGCTAGTAAGGCTAAGGAATAAATTGCACTAAAGGGTTTTTATTAAAATATGGCAGAGGGTAAAAAGAGGGCACTTTTTATTTGCCTAGGTAAGTTAATAACCCAATTTTGTTTTCTAATAAATATGTGACTGATACTTATAAATTATCATTATCTTTTACATACTATCAATATTATCTTTTCACATTTTACAGGGAACATTTGTCGATCACCAATAGCTGAAGGAGTATTTCAAAATACTGTAAATGAGCAGAATTTGGGTGATCAGTGGGAAATTGATAGTGCTGCTATTGGAGGCTGGCATGTAGGCAATCCTCCTGATTGGAGAGCATTAGATACTATGAAAAAACACAATGTACCATACAACAATACAGCAAGGCAGGTTAGTTAGTTGTTATATTTATACTTAGCTTACAATAAATTTCTAATGATTATATACCCATAGTAGTGAAATATGGCAAACAAGTTAGACTTTGTAAAGCCAACAATTGTATATATTTGTCAAAATTGAATAACTTTTTTAATTGTTAGGTAAATAAATGTTTTTATTGATGAATGTTGTAACTATACAAAATATTTGAAAAAATTTATTTGTTGCAGTTAATATCAGAAGATTTCAAAAAATATGATTATATCTTTGGAATGGATGAAGCTAACATGAGGGACTTGAACAAGAAAGCACCAAAAGGATCAAAGGCCAAACTTCTGTTATTTGGAGACTTTGACCCACAAGGAGACAGAATTATCAGGGACCCGTATTATGTATGTTAAACTTGAGGCCTTGTTTCTTCCACAAATTTACTACTATTACTGTACTGATTCAGTACCAGTTGAGGATTGCACTGTGGTATATACAAAATCGGCTGATTAGCTCCAGTTATGATTTAATGCTTAACAACTACCTCATTGCTTTACATTAAATTGGCATATACAGTCTACACTTATAGAAACATTTATGAGAACACTAAAACTAAGCTCTCTTGTAGAAATAAGTGTGACAGCAAAAACATGTCTATTGCAAATAAAATATTTTTAGATATTTATTTATGTTTGAAACTAAACAACTCATATCCACATGGGTATTATTTGTTATAAATATATAGGTATATATTATAAATATTTGTTATAACAATATTATTGTTCTTTTATTACAGCAATTACAACTTTGTAAACTTCAACTACGAGTACTAGTATAGTGTTTAGGATTTACAATAGCCAAAAAAACCAGCATTTGAAAGTTGATTTTCTTGTTGCTCATGGTTGCCACCAACAAAGCTTCATAACATGCTGCAACACAGATATTTTGATATTGACCCATTTTATATATTGCATGTATATTGAAATTATTTTGTTACAGGACAGCGATGCGGCAGGTTTCGAAAAATGCTACCAGCAATCTGTAAGATGTTCAAAAGGATTTTTGGAACAATTTCAAATGGGCAATGTGTAAATTTAGGCAGGATGGGCAGGAATCAATAACGAGACATGGTCAAATTATTAAGTTTTACTTAGATTACACTAATAATAACAAAATAATATTGGTTTAGGCACTTAGGCATTTATATAATGCAGTGGATATTTTATTATAGGTTGCACCGCAAGCACTAGTCACCACTTGAGGTATGAGGGTGGTGACACGAGGAGGGTGCAATTGACAAGACTTACATGAAGTTTGTCTTTATACCCATAAGGGTATGAGTGGCAGAACATAGGTTCTGCCACTCATACCTCAAGGTGTGTCTAGCATTTGCGAGCATACTATAAGCCTATTATAATACTTATAGTCATACATAGTGCAATAAAAACTTATTTTATAACAACTTCCAGTTTTGTATCTTTAGCACTCAACTCGTTAGCATAATTGTTTTCTGTTAATTGTAATGGCAACCACATATTATCATTTACTAAACAGCTCCTAAGAAATTTATAATGGGACTGTAAATCTTTTTGCATCAAAAAGTTAGCAAACCAAATAAGAGTGTTACTGCAAATTAATGTTTCAATAGATTTCAAACAATATAAGTCTTGATGTTTTAGCATGCCTTTCATATGAATTTTTCCACTATATTTGTTTTCACAATGATTGTTTGTCTTTGATTGTGTATGTGCACTAATCTGTTCATGATGATCGATCCAGGCAAATTTTATATCATCAAACCTATTATCAATGAGATAAGCTGGCAATATGGTTGCATCTTGATATACATCTGAAATAGAAAAATATTAAATTACTAAGGACTATAATGCTTATGATATAAAATAATTATGCAATGCTTATAATATTAATTATTATAGGGCTGAATTATGTAAAAACATATACCTACCTAGGAAAATTATGGACTAGAAATTTATTTTGAATTGAAACACTGCAGATACAGTTACGGATCAGTATTATTCGATTAGATCCATTAATATAATATGGATACATAATACAGAATTAAATTTTTTTAAAGGTGACTACACGAATACGGATATTAGGCCCACGGCGACTTTTTGTAGCGATGCTGTCGCGCATCCGTATTGACACAGCCGCTAGCTGTGTGCCATCGCCCACGGGCCCAGATTCAGTCGCGATGCAAACGCAATATTGTCGCGATTCAGTAACGGCACTGATGCTTGGTTCTCCACTCACTCCACATCTTCCTTCCTCTCTCCCCCTGATGACAGACACGGTCGCGCGGCATCGATACGGTCGCAATATAGTAGCGGGTTGCAAATTTAATGCGACCAACCCGCGTTAGTAAAGATGCTGTCTCGCTCTTAATAAACGTACGATTGCATCGCTACAAAAAGTCGCCATGGGCGAGGCCCCTACATATTTTTAAAACTTAACACCTCCAAAAGAACTTACCTGGCAACTCATCATCACTTTCCAGTTCTTGTAACAAAGCAGACTTTTTACCAATCATATTGCAACAATTGAACTACTTAGTTGTTCTAGCACTTCTAGCCTTTTGAACCTTTTCAGAGTTTATCAGCCAATTATTTATAAACTTCAAAAAGTACTCAACTATGCCTAACATGTACAATACAAGTGACAAGTACAAACACAATAAAACAAAATTTGCGTCGAATCGGTCGAATTAAAAACAAAAACAATAAACAATGCAAGCAAGAGTACATATAATTTATTATAGGTAATAATACTCTATATTAGTCTATGATTAATAATGTGTGTAACAACCAGACTATAATCTATGGCGATTTTGTAGTCTCGTGTTGTGTGGAGTTTAGTAATCTGTGTGTGTGGCATTCTGTCTCACAGAATACTTATATAGACTTAATATAACATTATATATACATAATATAACTTTATAAATGTACCGTGATTTAAACCATATCCAAAGATTACTAAAAGAAGTTTCCCATATTGTCATTCAACCTCAGATTTTGGATTAGTGATGTCTCTTTTTTAGCTGAATTAGTAATATAATAAACTAAACTACATATTTTAAGCAATATTTTTAACTATGTATATCACAATATCTTTGACTACTCAAGCTTTCCACATTATTTGTTTGAGAAACCGAAACTATACAAGTATTTATCGGTAAATACCGATTGTAGTTTATAGTGTATACCTATTTTTGAAATACTAACTTGCAACACTCGTATACTGCATTGCTGTCAATACGGTGGAATTTGAATTTTGAACCTTAAATGATAGATCAATAGTTGTGAATTTAATTTAACAATTTTACTTTATGTACCTACATTTTCGTATAGGTAATGTTCGAATAATTTAAAATTGTAAACATTACATATTACTATGTACTATAATCAATAATTTATTTTACTTATTATTGCACGTAATTTTAAAACTTTTCTAATAAGAATAGTTAATACGTTACGTTCATATTCTTTTCTGTACGTCCATCAGTATTCCTAAATCAATCATTGACTCTATCAACAATGAATAACGTTTTTAAAGTAATTAATAATGTACCAACTCATTTGCTTATATGGGGAAATCCATTTAAATGCGATGGTCAAGATGTTATTGTGTGTATTACGGGTAATCCGGGCATTACAGACTTTTACATAGAGTTTGGGTCTGAACTAAATGAACGTATGTCTTTACCTATGTGTATTATTGGTAAGTTAAGAATAATAAATTGTATACGATGAGTTTTTTAAGGATGAAAGAGGGTTTCTATTCACACGTTGCTTAATATGAAAACTCATTAACTCCCTGTTATGTGAAATTCAGTTCAATGAAAGTCTTGTACCAAAAATCCAATTTTTTTTCTGAAATATTAATGTTTTGTTATAATATCGGATGTATGAATTATTTGGCAATAAAATTGTAGGTCATGCAGGACATGAAGAAGTTCCAGATCAAGATACAAATAAAATAAAAGGCCAAGATCATTTATTCGATCTTAAAGGTCAAGTTGCGCATAAGTTGGACCTTATCAAAAACTACATAGATAAGAAGAGCAAAGTGCATATTATTGGACACTCCATTGGGGCTTGGATGATAATAGAGTTGATGCAGAACAATGAATTTTTAAATGAAAAAATTATATCAACTACTTTATTGTTCCCTACTATACAAAAAATGGCAAAAACAAAAAATGGAATGTTTTTGAATAATTTTGTAAGACGGATCCATTATGTTGTATTATTTTCTGCCTATGTATTATCTGTTCTCCCAGCCATTTTTCAGCAGTTCTTGTTATTGTGTTACCTTAAGTTTAATGCATTACCCACACACTATTTAGAACGAATACAAAAGTTTCTTAACCCCAAAGCAGTAGAAAAAATCCTTTTCCTGGCATATGATGAAATGGATAGTGTTCTTGAAATGAACTTTGAAGGTATTAAAAATCTAGGTCTTCATACTTATGTCATATACAGTAAAAGAGACAACTGGGTACCCTTATGTTATATGGAGGATTTAAAAACATTAAAACCATCACTTCAAATGAAGAATGTAGATATAAGTCATGCTTTTGTACTAAAATCTTCAGAAAGAGTTGCAACCATGGTTGTTGAATATATTAAATCAAAAACATCTTCATGAGCAATAATATTCCAAATGGAATAGATATTCAAATAGAGGCTTTTACTCCAAGTATAATAGTCATGACAATTTATATTCTGTCTAACAAAATAGCAAAGTTTGCCTTTAGCAAACTTTGTAATAAAGAGCATATTTTACTAATACATATAGACTATTATTTACCTTTCCACAATTAGACAAAAAATAAAGACCACAAGAACAAAACCTGTTCAAGTATAAAATATAAACAATATAAATCTATTGAAATGTAGGTGCAATCAGACCGTATTATAAGTCTGGTGGGGGTGAAGGGAATAGATGAAAAAAAAGGTGAATTTTTGGCAGGAACTGAGACAATCTTTTCTCCACAGTACATCTAGTAGCAGCGCATCTATTTATGTGTATTGACCTCATGTAGGGCTTATTTAAGATATCATATTTGGATGTGTAATGCATACACAATGACCATTTCAGTGAAAAAAAATCACTCATTGAAAATTTCTTACTTCACTTTCATTACCCTTTTTTAAATTGTGTGTTTGAAAATTAAAGTCTGGATATTATTGTTAAGCATATGTATGTTTAACTAATATTGTCAAATATATAGAACAAAATGGTTGCTCGACAATGTAATATGATCACATCCATGTAACTGAATCTTGTGTTGTCTTTTGTGATTCAAATGTATCTGTTGTAAATAAAAAGAAGAGTATACGTAAAATGATTTATAATATTTTGCTGAGAGTAAACACTATAATGAGTATACTATGGCTATTGCTAGTGTATATCAGTAACAGGTGCAAGTGTTCAAGTAGAAAAAAGAAGTTTATGGATAGTACCTATGGCAGCTATACAACAATTTTAACTCAGTTTTAGTTTGTTACAGTTTCGATTTATTCTTTAGCATTAGTTTGAAAATGTAGATAAAAATTAAGTGCTTACATATAAGTAAGTACTTTATCATAAGTATGAGTAATTTGTATCAATAATAATTATAATATAATGGAATACATGAGTACAGTAATAGAAGTCATTGTATATTCAATTTATTATTAATTCCATAGAGGTACCATCATAAGGCACCCTTACATTATGGTAACAGATTTATCTTCTAAGATCATAATTATAATATCTATTTAACAATACATGTTTGGAATAATAAAATGTGAATAGAAATTTGAAAATAAATCTTTGTAAAATTGATATCGTCGCAAGTGTGCGTATAATAAGAATAAAATGATGTATAACGTAACATAGGAACCAACAAGATATAATTCTCATTATGTTACAGGAATATGGTCACCTTAAGTATTTAACAGTTAAAATTAAGATATTCTATAATATACTTTAATTAAAATGCAATCATCGATACACATCCTTTTCCATATCAACGCACAACCTCCATATTTCAGAGATAAAGTATGTACTTACATTATCATAAAAAACATTCACATTATCATACTGTGACATACAAACTTTTTAATAATAAATTTAATATTATACAGTTACAATTTTGAAATCTTATAGTTAAAGGGTTACAAAAATTCGCACTAATAATACTCGTACATTGAAAGAGGACAACACGCATACCGCACAAACAACGAATATTCTAAGTGGCGTAAAACGTCGGCTGCGCGCCGCCTCAACACGTGGTCTCCAGCAGCGGATCAGCCAGCCTCTTGCTATCGCTTTCTATCGACGTCCCGACGACCTTTTGCGAAGCCGACTTGTACAGGCGCCGCGGTCGCTCCTCGTCATCGGAGTGCGCTCGCACCGGCGTGCGCGGGAGTAGCCGCGCGGGCGACGGACGCGACGCCCGCGCCGCCCGCGGAGACCGCGCCTCGCACGTGCACTGCGCACCCGCTGCACTCGCGCTCGCCGCACTCACCGAGTTTACCGCATTCACAACACTCGCCGTATTCAACACGCGCGACGCAGTCTTCTGAATTCCTGACGCCGCTGGGCTTCTCGGTCTCCAGCATTCGCAACTAGAGTTGCCGCATGACTCGCACACCACGGCGGCTTTTCGTTCCAGTTTTCCGCGGCGATAGCTCCTCGGTTCCGAATTAGCCGCGAAGGCGACATCGTCCCGCGAGGTGGAACCGTCGATCGTGGAGCGCAGAGTGTTCATAACCCAGGGGTCGAGGGCGCGCGGAGCGTCGAGCGAAGATCGCGGCGAGGCCGGCAAGAAGCGGCGAGGGGCGGCGTCGAGATCGGCCGCGCTCATTTTCCGCCAGGGGTCGTCGAGCACGTGCACGAGGTGCGTCGCGACGTCGGGAGATGAGCGCTCGCTGCGCACGGCGCGCGGAGCGGGGCTGGCGAGGCGCGCGGGCGACGGCGCGGCGGAGGGCGAGGCCGAGGGCGCGGCCGAGGCGGCGAGCGAGAGCGCGGGCGAGGGCGCGGCGGACGCGCGCGGCCGCTCCGAGTGCGAGCGCGCGCGCGGCGAGGACGAGCGGCTCGACGGAGTCACATCGCTGAGAGAGCGGAGGTGGATCCGACGACGAACTCCGACGGG
>DWAV01002184.1:0-11647 GCA_018231305.1 Noctuana lactifera | reverse complement strand
AAATAACTGTCTTATATGTAACAATATTCCAAACTATTAAATTTGGGCTTCCAGGAGGCTTCTTAAAGATGTCTTGTCTGGGCTTTAAAATACTGAGTTGCACTTAAACTTTAGTGTCGATCAAAATAAATGTTGCGCAACTTTGAGAAACTAGTGATTAATTTTAAAATATTGTTCACCAACATACTAGCCAGTAAGGAATTGGTAGATTTCGTCATTCGAATTAACTAGAGTAGAATTGACTTAAGGACAAAATTGCATATGAAAGCTTTCGTATATACTTACGTCTAAAAGGAAAATACGAAATATGTAATCACGTCATAATGTATTGTTGTATTCAAAGTTTCACTAAAAAATACAATTGAACGAAACGAAACGTCTGCTATTCTAAATAATGTTGTCTATGACTAAACGCCTAAGGCGCGGCGCGAGCTCCACAAAGGGAGGGCTAACGAGGGCGCACTTATGAAAATATGCTCTGACCACCCATTAATATCATATTATTTATATGAGTTTTTAGAACAGAAAAGAATAAAATGTAAACTATTTATTCATTACATAGTATCTAAGTAATGGAAATTCATGTCTATTATCTGATTTTATCTTTTTTATATACGAGTACAACTAATTATTAAAAATAAATAGATATCTATTTGTTTTTATCTATTTTAACAGTACAATATAAATACGTTTGTAAACGTGCCCCTGTGATTTATAGAGGAAATTCTTTGGAAATATGAATTCCAGTGACCAAATGCGCTAGTCAAAATCAAAAATCAAAAATGTTTTTATTGATTAAAACATAGTACATAAGACAGGTCGCAAGGGCCCCTGTACTAGTTTTCATCCTCTACCAATTACCATCTCTAAAAACTCAAGTCGAGCTACTCAACTATCAAGAAAGGACGTTTTTATAATTTAATGGCATACGAGGTTCGATCGTCGTCCGGCGCAATGTGTGCTGTTGATTAGTGTGCATGCTGGTTGGTAAATATTGGATCAGGTCTGGTTCGGTCTGGCGTCACCCTCCTGTTTCCTCTTTTTGCCTTGCAAATGTGCGAAACAGTGCGTGTTCACAAGTTCACACTAATTAAACACATGTCATGTAGCTCACATCCTTCTCACACACGCCACACATAATTTGTTCATAATCCATATTTTAGTACACTTTCTTGAATATCTGTAGGTATCGTGCAACATTCACTACTACTAGAATTCGCTAGGATAGTTCATACATCCGTCCCACTCGACCTACGTCCGCGTGACATCGTCCTCTTTGAGATGTCTAAAGAGGCTCTAACGTTTTTTCTCAGCCGGAAAACTTCCGCGTGCCTTTTCCGAAACTTGTCGCTCCGAGGGTGCTCCAGCTGAGACTTATCCTTGTTCGGAAGAGCCGCTTCATACGAGTGTCCAAATATTTGCCTCCGCCGCGTGCAATCGGCCGCGATCGTGTTTGTGTTTGCCTAACACGGCTTTGATTCGAGAACCGGAATGTGGCTTATGATATTCTGTGATTGAGATCATTGCTTGGTTCCGTTGGTGCGTCCATTCACTGTGGTTGGCTGCCGAAAATGAGTGTTATTATTATTCTATTGTCATGTTTGGTGCTTATTACAGTTTTGCATATTGTTGGTGATAGAACTTATACAGTTGGCCCGGGATCGTACATCCAGTGCTCTTATAACCCGTCGCTTTTGAAAAGGTGTGGATAACGGAGACACTTTATTTAAGGATTAGTAAATTTAGATAGATGTAACAAGAACTGCGGAGGATGCGTTCAAAATGTTTGAATTGTTTTATATTATAGATTGTCAACTGAAGCACATCACTCTATATTGTTGACGTCAAAAAAGTGTACCTACGAGTACCGTATAATAAAAGGTGTTTTAAAAATATGAAAATACGAACAAATTAATACCTACCGTAATTTTTATTTATGATTTACAACTTACGATTAATCTTTGTAACCAAAAGCGTCCCCAAAATGGTTGCTAGAAACGGTAATAAATAACAATAATTTCCACAAGTTTAAGGAGTTTGTTGCGGAACATGAAATAATGGATCCGTTCGATGGAGAAGCCATTGTTTTGTTTCCTAGTTCTGACTACTGAATAGTCAGCGGCCCTTCGAGACACTAATTAATGAAATTAATTATTACGTTGGAATTTTCAAAGGCTTTGAGAAGCTTTTGAACGTACTACGGTGTGACGTCATAATATTTATTTGTTCATAGTATTACCAACATAAGATACAGCGATTATAATCAAAGATAAAAAAACTTTATGAATGCTATTTAACTGCTTTTACTACAAAATTGAAATATAGAGCAAACATAGGTAACTAGAGTTTTGAATGGAATTTGAATGGGAACTTTTATAAACAATACTTAATGCCTCTACATTTTTATTTATCTCTCTTTTATAGTATAGTATGTTACAAGACTTGCAAGCTATCTTCACTGACTACTAGACGAAGACTAGTTAACACTTCAAGTGCAAAGAACGTTTAATGTATACAGAAGTCTTAAGACAAGGCAACATTCCCACTCCCGCTGCAAGTAAGTCTTCAACGAATAGACAAAAGCTCGTACAACTGGCATAGCTGTCAATTACTCCACAGCTTTGTGTTAGAAGACGTTGTTAGCGCCCGCCGTCCTTAAGCCGACTAACAACGCCGCGAACATCGCACCCGAAGATAGCACACAATGTTAAGATCTATCATAGAAAGTACTCTTTAGAATGACGTCATATGCCGGCCACACTCACATGAGGCAACCATCAGCCTCCGGGTTAGCAGCGCAATTACAAGCGACCTCAGTCAGGACACGAGCCTGCTTGAGGATGGACGTAGATGTCCATGGGCGGCAGCGACCACTTAACACCAGGTGGCCTGCATGCTCGTCTGCTACTTCATATCATATAAAAAAAACCCTAAAAGTACTTAATAAATTATCGTATGTAAAAATTAAAACCGATTTGAAACTTAAAAGCAATAGATAAATAACTTAAACTGTTAGAAACGTCAATCATTTACTCGTATTTAGAGTCAGTGCCTTTTTCTGTCTGTATACTTGACATAATATAATTATATTAATTATGCATATTACATTGTGCGTGGAATTGCGAAAATAAGGCCCCTGGACAGCAGAATAGGAGAGTCGCTTATCGTTGTAAAACTGGACGCGGCGCCGCAAATAATTTATACGCGGACTTGTTAATCCACAACAAAAGCCTTTGATCCGAAGCACAAACTTCCTCCCCTCCTCCTGTTCGAGGGGTGGGGGGTCTCTGCGATTAACGTGCAGAAGAATTCGGTCTTTTATCTTCAAACGGCGAACACTTGCGGGGTTTTTAATTCTTCGTTCCGTTCTACGATTGATTTTCCGATCCGACTTGTAAGTTTTTAAAGTTCCGGGCACCTTCCCAAATTGCTACTTATCTTAGCTGTTAATCGGGGATTAAAAGTTTTTGGCTTCCGCTTACAATATCCAATTTAAGTATTTCCAAATTTTACAGGAGTTTAAACACGGTTATCTTTTAAGCAACTCTGATGTTTTTTAACCTTTTGTTTTTGTGTTTTTTTTTCTTTTAATTAAACAAACATAATTTATTAAGTACAGAGACTAAAATCGAGGGTTTACTATCAAAGAATTCCACTGGCCTTCACTTCCGAAAAGTTACACTAGCCATCTACTCGTATTGAATGTATAATAATAATAGTTCCATAAAAATTTGTTAATTCTTAAAATTCAATACTCGTAGCATTAGAAATTCCTCAAGAGTTAGACTGAATGGCGCGTAAATCTTACCAATCTCACAAATTGAACGAACAGTGTGATATTTTAAATTCCAAACAAACACAAAAGCTGTGTTTCTCCAACAAGTATTGAAGGAGGCGGTCCCTGGAGTTCACTTCTGATTCTTGCAAACCGAATTGCACCGGATGTAGTCACCAGCTTCACTCACATTGTATATGCGATAGGTGATAAGCCAAGACTATTTAAAAATCTTATAAAGCATTCTCTTTTGTAAAGTTATGCATAGATTTTTCAAAGCTTTTCTCTATCCAAAATAATTATTTTCAAACGGGCACGCATGCCATCTTATAATTTATCTAATAATATAGTGGTCCTTGCAACCCATGGACACCCACATCTAACCTCAAATTAGATAAAAGTCTTTGACGTCGCCTGTTATTGCGTAGCTAGTGTGCACTAGGATTGACTGTGAGTAAGATTTATTACGGTGATAAAGTCTCACTCTTCGCTTGCAGTGAAACACATTACACATGTGACAGTTCCCGTCTGGGAACACGTATGTAAATTTGTATTCAATGAGGCTATTGAATGTTTGCGAGAATTTGATTTAAATAAAAGCAAGGGAAAAATATGTTTTCATCTATAGATTTACACCCTTAGAGAATACCGACGTGCTGGGCACGGGTCTCCCCACAACTGGGGAAGGCTTCGACGCTCCAATACGGTTTGGCGGAGATACAGGGTAGTGGCCAACCCGTGTCGGATGTTATCAAACTGTACAAAGGTCTTGTTTGACAACTGTTATCTATATAGAATACTTATACAGCCGGAACTGACAGCTTATCGTGTCCTCCGAAGCACGGAAGCGCGCATGAATTTTGCCACTAGCGGTCACCCATCTGAGTACCGGCCGCCCCGAGGTGGCTTAAGAGCGCTTACAATCTACCGAAATTATCTTTATGTACTCGTATATACGTACTTTTAAAACGTAAAATTTACAAAGTCGTAATGTCAGTTATAAAAAAAATATTGAACTTATTTCGTTTACGGCATTCATACATTTTCAATAGCAATTAAAATATATCAGTTCACTTAACAGAAGTTTCGGACGTTTTGATGAAATTGGAAAAAAAACTTTACCTTTTCCGATGACTACTCGCGATGTTGATTATTTACATTGTCCATACTTATTGGTATTTCCTGATAAACGCGACATCATACAAATTACTGAGTTCTATACTACTAGGTAAGCAGTAACTAGTACAGTTCGCCCGTGGAGGTGTTTCATACCGAAGACTTTCATTTGAGGCGACCACCTCAGTCCTCATGAGTTGCAACGAGCCCACGGATTCTAGATTCTTGTCCATGGGCAGTAGTAATCACTTTACATCACGAGGATTGCATGCTTAGATGAATACCTTCAATGACGGCCTTTATTGACAATTGTTTTTGTCTTTCTATTTTTTCTATCTTCGACATAGCGATCATGCACTCTGTGCTGTGATGAAAACCAGTTTTCAAAAATTGAACCTCGTCAATATCTGGGGCTCTCGCAATCGAATATTTATTCGCTTGTAATCACTATCGGGGAGAAACATTCGCCAGGATTAATTTTGGCGCTCATAATTGGAAGCATACAGCTTACAGCGACAGTTGCGAAATTTTTACGTTTCAATTTAAATTTATAAACTTCAAGAAGCTAAGTTCTTTGGCTGCCGAAGGGAGAAGCAATCACACTTTACATTCATACTAGGAGTTATCTTGGTTAGATTCCTGTAATCATTTTTTATGGTTCACTACTGGGCAAGGGTATAGAGCATACTCCACCACGCTGCTCCAATTCAAATTAGTGGACATCCCGTGTCGGGTTCTGTAAAACCGGAATAAAATCGCTTGCGATCCACATTAGCGGCGGGGGCTATGCACACTTAGTTATTGTAGTTAGTTAACAGTGTGTGAATGTTTTTCTCGAAATTAGTTTATTATTCTTTTCTGGTAACAAAATGATAATTATTACTTTGTCAAATAATTACTGTAATAAAATCAAGTGACAAATCTATTTTGCTTTGAAAGTCGCGGCAAAAATGTTCCAATTGAGCTATAAAACGCGGGAACAAGATATAGGATTCAATCCGAATCAATCGGCGATGCATCTGCATTGCGATGCGATAAATCTGACGAACAATCACATCTCGTAACGCACCGCGGTCGGGCAGGTAGATGCAATTTGAGTATTTACGACACTACAATATGATTTACTCTCGCGTGGAACCAAGTTTTTGTGCGTAGCGCAACAAATCTTACTAAACAATAGAAATTCGGTTTTAAAACGAGTGTAGTAAAATTGAGTTTTCAATAACGATGGTAGTGTGTGACACTCCCGAGCGCTGCGTGCGGCGGCCATGGATTGAACTCAACATTTCAATAAACCGATGTGCTGCTACGTAACGACGTAATAGTGTGTTGTAACGCTGTTTTTATTCAGTTAACCGCTGAAGTCTCAGTCGGTCTATATTGCTAACTCTAGAGAGAGTAGGTATATTTTCAATATAGTATGTTTCTAAAAAATTTATATACCAAGCAATTGTTTTTATTGACGCTTTGGAATTTACTATTAATTTTATTACTGAATTAAAACATTCTAAATCAACTTCGAATTATTAAAATAACTACGACCAGATTTTGCAAAAAGGTTGAAACTCTTAGTCTCGAAACAATTTGTAAATTTCAACAGCGTGGACAACGAAAAACTGCAAAAGGGTGAGAGTGGCAAAAATGAACAAGAGACGAGCGAAAACTAGGGGACAGCGGGGAACCGCGGCTCCGTGGTCTATTTGTCCCCCAACTCACCCATAGCGGTTATTAAATTTTATACTGTTGAAGATAGCATTCCTTCATTTTGCTTTTGCAACATATTTTATGGTTCAACCGAAGAGGGCCGACCAACGTTGCGAACAATAAAATTGTCCTATAAAGTTTAACTTGTGTTTCGTTTACACAGGTTAAGTAGCTGAGAGCTTAAATTTACGTAGATGTTCGATCACGATTAGCGCCTATTTGTGTGTTATATATTTTAAATTTAATTCACATCTGAACATTGATTGTGTAGACCAATTGTTTAGCTAGTGTCTTGTTCAATAATTGCCAACCCTGAACAATAATGAAACTAAGAACAAACGAGTTTAACATGTAGTTATTTGATCACAAATACAACAAAGGCCCGATGATTGGAATTGTTTGCTCACAAGAAACGGAATAAACTCAAAAAATACGGAGTATTCTCTTGGTATCAGAAACTTCGAAGGCTGAAGTCGCTACTAATTTGTCGAGCCTTGTTTGGCGTTGTTCTTGAGCGGTGCGAGACGGCGCAGCCCTTTGTCTTACCGGCAACGTTGAGAAAACACCTTATACCTCATATTTGTAATTTTACGATCCGCGTAGTGTAGTGGTTACGAGTATCGTACGAATACGAGTGGTCCGTTTATTATTTAGGTCCGATAATTTTTATTTTTATTCATAAAAATAGCGAATGGGAAATATCTTAAAAGTTTTCCTATTCAATTCATCGCTACAGCTCTAGGTATCATGCAGCTGGGAGTGAAGCAAGATCCTTGTTTCAAGACGAATTTCATCTAATGTAGGTACATGGTACGCACTCGTACCTCATGTTGATATTCCATTACATTGTGCTATATGAAAACGAAATTATTCTTTTACTGTAGTTTACTTCGTTATTAACTGTCTCTCTTTCCTTTTTACAATTAAAGTGTGCTGTAATGATTAAGTTCCAGGTATTGCACAAAAGAATTGTAAATTACTTTTCTAGAAATGAAGATTATTACTACTTTCTCCCTCGCGATTTGTGTAGCAAGAGAGCACATGTACGTATTAACCTCTATTTAATCCATCTCAAGGGCTAATGCTGATGATCATGAAAAGGAGGTCCAAAAATTACTTTCGAATATTTTATACATGTTATTAACACACTTAGTAAAATAGTTATAAAACATGGATCTATTCTAAACTCCCATAATAAACTATGTACGAACTTTAACTACCAACTAACTCCGCGAATATTTTTCCGTAGTAAATAAAACTCCGCAGTCCATAATTTCAAACGCAGCTCTCAAACTAAAACGCTGTTATAAAAGTTTGAATAGCATATTGTAAATATGTAGTTAGCGAAAACATGATGTAGTTAGGTCGTTCACAATCGTGTTTGTATTCTACTAAATTTTGCTCGCGCCTTCGCTCGCGGTTAATAATGTTTCAGTACCTGTTTAGTAGTGTTGTTGTACTAGAATTTACCACCGACAATGTTTGAAGTCTTGTCATGACTCATGTCTGTTGTAAATTTGAATTACTATTAATTTAAACTTCTGTCTTGCTGGGAATATAATTATCGAACGGCGGACCAGCGTAGTAAGCACACCACGGCTCGTCTAAATAAAACAGATAGTACACTTGGATTGCAGCCTCCCGCAACAACATGGCAACTACAAATCAAGTGTAGTTATTTTCAACTGTGCCCGCAGTAAATGATTCACGTTTCCCCCAAATGTTTGCTGATAATCGAGTGGATTTAATGGCAGCCATTATTTATTAACAGCTGTTGTTGGTTGTTAGTGGAATCACGTTTGATTGCTCCAGTGTGTGGCTGTGAGCTGCGTTTATAAAGGTTATGGCGCGGCCGGAGGGTGCTTTTCCGATGGGAGTTGTACACGCTTGGGTTTAGGGTTACTGACCCTTTTATTGTGCTGCCTTGGAAAACTTATGGTATTTGGAAAGTTTACTGCACACCTATATTTATGATTTTAGTAGTCTAATAATGTCTAATTTCTATCGTTTTACATATAACACGAGTATGTAGAAGACTTAAAGCAGGCGAGGGAGGTACCACTTCCAAATTTATTTATTGTAACAAAAAACAGTATCCATTTTTATATGCAGAACACCGCTAACTGACTAACACTTAAAGGCATTTCAGTTATGACATTACTTTACTAACAAATCCTAAACGTGAACTGAAGGCTTAAAACAACACATAACGTACATTAAACTCATTTAATTACACTTCCATATACTATGACAGAACAATAAAGCTCTACAAAGCGGGCGAACTCGGCAAAAGCCGTTACTTGGAGCTAAATTGTTACAATATCTTTGTACACCTACTAAGTAGTCCTAATGGCTCGAGCCCATTATGGAAATTAATTGGCGGCGGTTACCGACGGGTTACACTCCCACTTTAAAACAGATAAACGCTGAACCTAAGGTACATAAGTGTGATAAAGACGTCATAACTGAGTGCTGGAAACGTTGACATTTATTCAATAATAGGTTCTAATATTGAAGACCTGAACATGACCTGAACATGATTATTAACATTGCGGACCTGTTGCTGGGCGAGGTTTTTTCTCAAATATGAAAAGAGTTTAGGCAATAGTCCACCGAGCTGACCAAAGTGTTCGGTGAGCTTCCGAGAACTTTATGGACAACTTTATGGAAGTGCTGAACATCCACCCAGATATTTTCAGAAATTTGAGATTTATCTATAAAGCACTTATTATAAATTAACCTATATTTCTTTTTTCTACTAACAAATCACAAAAAACAATTTATTTATTTATTTAACAAACTTTATTGAACTAAATAAATAAATGGCAGAAGCGGCGGGATAATGCACTCATATTCAATAACATTCTTTGCTAGCCAGCACATTTTTATTATGTAACAATAGTAAAATATTTTACATTTGTACAAAAAAAACAACGTAGCCTTTTACTCGTATATAGAAGTCAGAATACAGCCTCATACAATACGGATGTATTCCTTCCATCCGCTTCGCGTAATGTTCTCTCATCGTTATAGCTAATTTATTTGTTTACGTAGAAAATAAAAAAAAACAAAAGGCCTTGTTTTGATCCCGACTTGTTATCCTTCACTTTGTTGTGTCTATTGAAAGTATTCTGTTAGAAAATTGTCAAAATCTTTAATATTTGAAACACTTTTTTGAAGTCTAACTAAGTGTATTTTCTTGTCATTATTTTCGCTTGGCAATCGTTATTTAATATTCATTTTCATAAGTACTTAAGTACACAAGTGAATAAGCATCATTAATATTTTACTAATTGAGGTTTTATAAGGTTTAAATGTTGGGAAAGACACACTGCACACACAGCAAACACGAACCTATGAGAAACGGTAGTGCACTCTTAATTGCTACAATTAGCTAACCGCTCGCTCGTAGCACGCCGCTACGGTACTACGGAGCGCACCGCTACGCTATTATGTAGCACGTCGCTACGCTATTATGTAGTCCTTAGCGCAAGACTGTTACAATATTTTACTAATAGCTGGACTCGACATTCACCGACACTAAAAGCGGTAGAACTGGCGTAGTTCGCCCGGCGAGGTACTACCGCTACCCTTATCACCCACTGCGAAGCAAGTCACTTTGTCCCCATTAAATGGGGACACGGCCAACGGGGCCAACGAGAAAACACCATGTGAAAAGTTCAAATGTTTTGGTCGGGGAGGGTGAATGTCCGAGATTAAATCCACGTGAGTAGCAACACTTGCACATTAGGGTTGCACTTAGCATCAGGTAGGCTGCTCGTTTGCTTCTCTTAAACGATAAACAAATACTTCGGGACCGCAACCGTTATTCGATGGTGACTCCGCGATTCACTTCATTTACCACTATAATATAGAAGTTGTAACGTCACCTACATACACAATTATTTAGATTGTTCACAGTACTCGTAAGTAGCTCATGACGAGAAAGCGAGTTGTGTAAATGCGCTATTTCGGGTACGTAACGTGCGCGCCGCTCGCTTCACTCTAACATTATACTCGCTCAAATAAGTATAAAGGGCTGTTAGTTGAAGACTAAATTGTTTGTTTAAGTATGTATTGGATAATAAACTCGTTGGGCAAGCTTTGGGAATTGTTACGAAACGATTTAAGGTTGAACGTGCGGGAAACGTAATTTGAGATTTTTATTACGTTGCAAGGGATGAACCTAATTATAATGTTTATAAACTACACAGTTTATCTTTAGACTTTAAACGCCCTTGTGTCTGCTTGTCTTATGTCGTCGTATTAGGTATATGGTATAAATGGAATCCGCTAAGCTACTGTTTTGATGGCACATTTCTTTGCTACACATAAAGAACTGCACCAATATTACGCTGCTAAAGTCGTCCATCGCGCGGTCCACAGTCGCAGTGTAATTGCTGCGATTACGAGACCGCTCCTCAACGAGCCGTCTATGCATTATGCAGTTGTGCCTACAAATGCTAGAACGGAAATAAGATATAGGGTTGACTAATGAAATATAATGCCTTTGAAGGAAAGCCAATGACCGTGCATGTGGTTGCTTCAGGTATTCTTATTTTTATACACAAATCCTTACGAAATTTTTTTAATAATTAAAATTATTAGTTATCTGGAGGCTTCATAGTCCTATACAGAAAAATAAGGCTACTATCGTAACGTAAATAGAATTTGATTCGAGGTACGGCTACAGTATAGTAATATGCTTGTGCTATATATTTTATATTATTTTACTAAATATATAACTTATATAAATGGAGAATTGAATACATAGATCACCTGAACAGTGATACTGAGAATAAAATCTAAGGGCTGACCTATCTACAGACAAAACCAAATAAAATATAATACTATTCACGATTCCGACTCGTATTTCGCTTCGAATGCTAATTACGTAGCAAGAAAATGATATTATTCGAAAAAATGGGGGTTTCGATAATAATTTCTTTTGGATACTCTTTCGAGTGGAGTCGAGTTGGTTCATTCAGCGCGAGCGCTTTGTCTATGACAGTAAAGCCATTAGGGTAGAATTCAGAATGCCAAATGGTTTCA
>DWAV01002183.1:0-11647 GCA_018231305.1 Noctuana lactifera | reverse complement strand
AGGAATTACTTGTAAACATCATTCTCAATAGGCAGCAAGTCATAAGCCATAGCCTGCAGCGTGAGCTCGTGCAGCAGCGGCGACACGCAGTCGAAGCCACGGTCCAGCACCAGCAGCTGCGAGCGCGCCTTCTCCGGACCCTCACCCATTGTTGGCTCATCTGCCTATGTATTCCAGAAAACACAAATATTAATAAGAATTATGTCATTGCAATGTTCCATTTAGTCCAATCCAATTGAGTCGAGAGAATACGTCTATTATTTATGAAACAGCTTACAATGAATAAGAAACTATTCACTATTTTTATCTTCTTAACAGTAAATAAAAATATTATATAACATCAGTTTTACCTTATAGGCATCAAGTTTCTGTTGAATAAGCTGAGCGAGCTCTACATTACGCTCCCAGTCACTGTGAAAATATCAAAAATTATTATTTATTTTGATGAAAGAAAAAATATTTTTATGTAGGTCGAGAACCCTTACAAACCTGCGGTAACGCACTGATGGGTACTCTCCGAGCGTGGCGCAAAGTGTCGCGATTTGTTCAGCGATACGTTCCATATTGGCGTTGCGAGTTTGAGCCAGTGCAGGATTGTACATGCACTGGAAGGTTTCAGGTGAATCCAATGAAAATACCTGAAACATAACATAATGTAATAATTTAGGCATGATGATAAAATTTGATATGCCTAGGAATACTAACATTTTACTTGTATTGAAGTCATGTACACAATATTCACCTGACACTCATAAGGCAAGAAGGCAATGTTAATTTCCTTCAAAGTTTTGATTTTCCTGGCCGCTGAAGACTTGCATAACTCATTGAACAATTCCTCAGGGCAGACTAATCAATAGCAGCATGTAAAACAATGAGTTATAAAAGTTTTTAAAATGAATAATATATGTAAATACATTTTTGTACAATAATGGCTAGTTCAAATAAAAAAATGTGGAGTGCGAAAATAAAAACAAACCTGTTGTTCATATGGTACAAAAGCTATGTTGATTTCCTTTAATGTTTTGATATATTTTGCTACTGGACTACGTGACAATTCATCAAATAGAACATCAGGGCAAGCTGTAAAAAACAAAAATAAAAATGCCAATGCAACTAAAACACAAGCATGTCATGACGAGAAACCAAAATGTTATAAGGTGTGTTGCAGAGATACATAAAAAAGTTTGTAGCAATGAATGAAGTAAAAAGGTGAGGAATATCTACTTATTTACAATAGAACACTACCTACCTTCCGTAAAGAACACATGCGCAGCTTTGTACATGATGCGGTTACCAACTGAGAAATCATTGATAAGTGCATGGACTGATTTCTCACAAGGAGTTATAAGGTAGATGCCATCCATGGTATACAATGGCTCCCTTTTCTTATGGATGTCTTCAACCACTGTAAATACATTTATAAGCAAGATAATTTTTTTGTCTTAGATTTGTAACATTTGTAGCCAAGGTTTATGACATAAACATTTTTACTTATAACAACAAACAAGTTATACTTACAAGTAATGCCTTCAGCAGATATGTCATGCATTTTGCAACATGCTGATACCATGCGCATAGAGAGCTGGTCGACAATCAGGATGCGCCATTCCATGCGCTGTATCTCCTTTCCCTTGGGTCCGCGATAGCGGATCACCTCGTTCATAATCTCTGCATTAATAGAGAATAAAATTGTTGTAACACTATGATCTGCAACAGCACTAAATAAGTAAAAAGTAATAAATAGAAGAACAAGGCACTCAAGGCAGTACAAAATAACTTTTAACTTACTGTATGAATCTATTCCAAAATGTAATCATCTCTTAGCCTCAAAAAACGATGACAAATGCTGTTTTTCCAGTTGATGGTTAATCAGTTGTTTAGTCAAAGATATTAATATTAGAAAATTTTCAAAAGGTTTAAAAAAACCTACATCAAAATTGAACTGTTCCTTATTCTTCTAGAAAATTATTAATTACATTTTGTTGTATAATAAGTTCTAGTTCACTAGTTCTTTCAAAATTTTGCTGACTAATAATCTAGCTAGCCTTACGAACTTATATTCAATTACATCAGTAAAAGATGATAAAACAAAATAATAGTATAGGCTTATTTGTTTAAGCTGATTATATCTAGTCAACTTAGATTGATGGTGCAATAAAGTAATGTTATGGGGACATCCGCTATCATAACTTAATAAAAGTTGATAAAACTGAGATAGTCAAGTCTTATTTTCAAAGTTTTCTGGCATGTTTGAGAATATTTTTGAACTCATATAGTTCTATTTACGCCCTGCGTAAAATAGTTCATTCTTACAAATATTTCTATATGTTAGTGTTTGCAAAAACTTGTCGCAATGTACCTATGACGCAAAACTCCACCCTTACTCAAGTGACAGAAAATCAATAATTGTTTCCAATGGATGAAACTGCAGTACTGTAATACGTAATGAGTTTAAACACTTTTTAAAGCTTTTCCTACGACTCATAGGTATTGCTCTTTGTTGAATTTTTCTTATTTCCTCTTTTTCATTAAATTAAAGATCAAAATTTGTTTGTTTACATCGTACAATAATGACTGCAAAAATAAAGGTTTATCGAAATTTGTAAATTTGGGAAATACAAAAACTAGCTAATTCAAGCCTAAATTTATTGCGAAATTTACCTAAATACCTATAGAATCACAACAATATAATGTATTAATATTAATTCGCTATTACTCATCGATACGAAGGAATGTCATTGGATAAATTTATCAATGCAAAAATTTCGTAATTACGGTAATTATATGTTTAGACTAATACTTAAAAAAAAGTCTTACATTTTATTGAATTTAAAATTATACATTTCGTTCTGAAAAAGTATCTAAACTAATAAAATATTAAATATTTTTAACTTACTTTGCCCGACAAGTGCTTTCAGAGCCATCTTGAACCACAGACTAAATATTTTTTTTTTGGTTTGGCATTGGCTGGTTCTCGTTCATTAGTTTGGTTTTTGTTAAAGCATCGTAAAATGGCTAAAGTTTTTATGTATACAGCCATAAAAGTACAGAACCAGATTATGATTGCCATAATATTATTATGAAAGCATAATAGTACTGTGATATTTGTGATACGCTTTTGATTGGTAACAAAGCATTTTATAAAGATACTTTGTAAAGTATGTATAAAGGATTTGTTAAATGTTGTTTATTAACAATAACATTTAACTATATTGTTGGTTACTGTACAAAGTACAAAATCTGTAATAATTCTAACCTTTCCAAAAAAAAAAAAATTATGATTATTTTTTACCATATAAAAATAAAATCAAGGTTTTAGTGTTGCTGTATATCGTAAATCAGCCGTCTTGTTAGCTCAGAAAATACCAGTCTATAGCCTGTGGAAAAATGTCAAAAACTGCTTAGCACAGACTACTTAAAAATGTAAAACCATAAATAGTGTAACTGAAGAGTCGTTAAAGAGTGCTTAGTGCGCGCCTATGGTGCGCGCGCATTTGATTGATAAGAATGATAAGGAGGTGGGTCAATACAAAATGACAGAGAACTAACATATCGCTCTTTCATTTATTCATCATAGAACATTCTCATTCACGGACTTGACACTTGGGGTAAAGTGGCAATGCAAAATGAGTTCCGTTCCGATCCGATCCGACACCGACCCGACCGAGGAGGACAAACCTTATCCAATTTTATTTAGTTTTTTACAGGCTCGTGTGCGGAATGAGCGTACCGATCTTCAGCGAAGTGTTGTTCTCACGTGCGCGTATTAATTATTGTAATAAACATTTTAGTTTATTTTGCATTGAAATTAAAATATGAAATTGTTTAACAAGAAAATGTAGTTTTAGTTTTGCGAATAAATAAATTTGAATATCAGGTAATGTTTTGTGCAATGTTTTACTACAAAATATTTTTTAATAATAGGTATACCTACTTAGGTAGTTTGTTTAATTCAAGTTTAATATTTTTATAATAGTTTATCAGGATATACCTACCTATACCTACCTATTATTATGTTAAGTATAAGCTGTAATACTTAAATGCATTATAAATGCTAGTGTTTTGGTACATTGCCTACGTACCTTTACCTATATTTATCTAAAGACACATTTTTTATCAAACCATTATTAAGTAATTATACCTACCTACATTATAGTTTGTACCTATCTAGGTATCTATGAGTTTTGTATTGGTTTGTTCCATAAAATTCAATTATATTTTCATTTATGTATGATATGATGTAGGTATGTATTTAGGTACCTAGTTACTTATACCAAATAAGTATTATTACCTAATTTATTGTTGAGTAACTTCAAAGTTCGATCATACGTTTATAATATAATAATATATAATGATGAATTAACCACGTAGGTATTAACAAAAAAATTTACAAGCCGACTATATTACTAGTAGGTATCAAAATATCTATTCAATAATTCAATGATAATCGTAGTTGTCTTTTTATCGACAGTTGGTGAAAGTGAGACGCGGCGTTTGTTGCGATTGAGAAGTGAAGTGTACTACTGTGGTTCCGTACGTTAAATTTATTTAAAATACCTAAGTAGTTACTACAGTGAAATGTGAAGTAATGTACCCAACCCAACTAACATTGGTAGAATTATTTGATGTGAATTGTGTTTGTGAATCATGATGAGGAACGATGAAGCAGCAATCGTAATTCCTTATCCTTGTCGCGCGGAGGGCTGGCTTGATAGATGCGGTGAGTTACTTGAGTCTATCAATAATTTAATCTATTTGTTTAAATGCGGGTTGCTGGACTTCGGTTGTAGTTTCTACATAATGGTTCCTTTATCAAAAATATATTATGTATTAATTTTTATTTGAGTTTTTTTCCGCCGGCTTTTTTTTTCCGGCCTAACTTAGCCAAAAGGGCGCTTAAAGCCGATGTACTGTGTTATTTGACGTTCATCGAGTGTATACAAATACCTTTATGATGAATAAAAATGTTTTTATTTAATTTATTTTATGATACGCACACGATCTCAAAAATTTAAAGTAATGTGCTGAATTTAACTCGGATCCACTAGAACGGAAGGCCACTCTGCTATCATCGACCGTGGCGTGCCAGTAGGTACACCTAGGATTTAAATTTGAAATCTTTTCAATACACTACTCGAACAACTTTGTTCAATTGCTATTTTTATGCTAACATCGACGAGTTATTTGGAGCGATTTACGTAAGTGCTCAAAGAATGTCATGACACTGCATGCAACTCAACACCTAGACGTTAATTTCTTGAAAAACTAATAAAATAGGTACCCACAAAATTATTTATAACGCAAATTTTATTGTTTATGGTAATTATTACTTTATTAAAGTTAGTTTATTAAAATTATATTTTAAAGTAACTGACTCGACAGGCTTCAGTCGTACCCATTATTTTTTCAACTCAGAGTTAGTACCAAAACCAAAATCTTTGCTACCAAAACCCTCCTACTTCCTACTTATGGACCCCCATTTTTCATGCCTGGAATTATCCTGGAATATTTTAAAACAACAGAAGGCTGACGTCCAAGGAATTTATAAAAAAGAGAAAATAAATGAAGATAAAACCATTGAAGTACATAATTATTAAGATATATGAGTTAGATACATTTACGTACCTAACTGTAAAAAGAAAATGTAAAAACGTAAAGGTAAATAGGTACCTATTACGATACAGAACGAGTAAATTTGCTTAGAGCTTGACACGAAATAGATTTACGAACCCACGTTTTAGTTCATTATAATACTTAATTATGTTCTGTTAATGTGATAGGTAGGTACCTTATGATTATAATAATATAAACACGGATAAACTTGTCAGAAAAGTCAATGATGAAAGTGTAGCGAAAATTATGAGAGTTTGAAACTGCAAGATCTATTTAAATATCTAGTTGATTTGTTTATTAAAGATTTATTATTATTTATAGCCAATAGTAATTATAGTCAATCTAGCGAGTGACCCCACGCAATGTCTACCTACTATAAATACTGTTATGTTAGCATAGAAGTGAAGCATAGTGTGAAATGTGTGAATCATTGTGTGACACGAATTGATTTTGATTTGTTACAACTGCGTGGTTATGTTTAATTGTCGAATTGCTCAACGATGGGAACGTCGGCTTCTACGGCCGTTCGAAAATTTGTAAAGATTATTTATTATCAACATGATTACTACGGTTAGCTATCGATTGTTGCCGGTTATTTGTGTTTCATTGATCGAAGTAACACAGTTTGCCTCAATACCTATTACCTACCTATTCGCGTAAACCAGCAAATATTTCTAGCTATATACTACGTACGTACGTCTACCTGATACGTGATAATATATGATACCATAGGAGGGACATTGATTGATTTAAAATAAGTTGAAACTGCCAAATAGCCCGAGAGAAAATCGAAATGATTTGTGTTTTATAATTAGGTGAAAATACTCTTCAAGAAAATTTATTAAGGTTAAATGCCTTTATTAGTCTTATCATCCTTATGTTTTTAAACAGAGGTGTAAACATCAAAAAGTTTATTTAATTTGACGAAGGTGCCTGCCTAGACTGCCTATGTAGGTACACCGGACCTTATCGCCAAGAGAGCAAGCAGGTTGTCCATCTGCGTGTGCCCTACTTAGAGTGAAAATTATGCGGTGTTGTGGTTTCTATCGAGTTTCGGTCTACCAAGCTGGGCCTGATCGAATCACTTTCTAGTTAATCAAGGGTCCTGGGAGAAAAACGTTTCTAAGCAATGAAAGTGCCGGACTATTGTGAATATCATAATGTAGTATAGAGTGAAGTGAATCACGTATGTTATACACAATTCTGTTCTTAGATTTGATTTCTTTAAATTTATCGAATTGACAACCTCTTAAAGTCGCTTAATAAAGTAGACTAACCTGACGCATGATCTCCAGCATCTAACTACTATCTGGTAATGTAATCTTCTTACCTATTTACTGCTTTCAGTAATCGTTCTAGTCTAGATAGTCAAAGTAAAAAAAAAGGCGCTAGGTGATGGCTTTATAGATACTTGAACACAACATAATTGTGTTAAAAATTTATGAATGTGCTCCAGAACATTTAGTATCTAGGAGTAAAGCAAACTGAGATTTATTGAATTTTGCATTTTGCATAAATATTAAGTACATACTGGTCTGATTAATTGCTAGTACGGGCCATTGCATATCTAGCGATGGCATGTGTAGTCATGCATGTCATTCTTGCATATTATTGCCCATTCTTTTACAACGCTTACACACACGATTCATTGATAAATTAGCATTACATTTACAAATTTTCTCCATCCTTAATCACATTTAGGTAAATTCTGAATTCTGAAAAAATGTCACGATGTAGGTAGGTACGAAATACATCCCAGTTTCGTAAATCCGTTACATGTTTCCAGTAACTCGACGGAAACCTGAACGCTACGTGCTTAGACTTTAATAAACGTCGAAAACAATTTTACTAGGCCAAAGCTTTACTCTATCCATTAATTTACTCGTATTACTCACATCACATGCTTTAGTAAAGTAAAAAGTCGATACATAGGATTGGATGAGCTATTTAAAGTCAAAGTTTTCAAACATATTATTGTAACTACTTATTATAATTTTATAATACTCAACATCCTTATGTAGGTACATATTGTAAAATCGGGACCGTTATCAAATTATACTTATTTTAAGTACTCTGTTCTTATGTAATCCGCTAATTCATTCATTCTTAATTAATTATTATTTTATTTATATACCAATCCACTATAATATTTACTTGGTAAAATTTTTTATTCCTCAATATTCATCTGGTCATTAATCTCACACCGTTAAGATTCGTTATATTTTTGTCAATTTATTGATAGTATAAGGATATTATTATACTCTTTCCATTGAATATTAAATAATGTACTTTTAAACTGTACGTGATCGTAAGTCAGCTCCGTTAGTTCAACGTCAGCACGTGCCACGCCTGCTGATAACATAACAGATAGAAAGTAAACTCTCGCGGACCTGCTTGTCGCTAAAGCCGAGACAGCCATGGACATCGTTTTGTTTTGAATGAGAAATCAGAAAACCCAAGATAACATCCGGTTCCTTAGTAAGACTTTGGAGTATGTTTAGCATCTTTCATTTAGACTACACATCAAATGCGCTACGAACAATATAAATAAGTACCATAATATATAAATTGTAGTTACCTTAAAACCTATCTGTAATATAAACGTTATAATTATATACCTACTATTATTATATTAATATCAAATGAAGGATAGAATAAGGATAAGGACAATTCAAGTAGGGTTACACTTCGCTTCTATAGTAGGAATATTAGCAGAAGCAGTGGCAAGTACAAAATAATTTTATATTACGTATTCTGTTCTGCCCACATGAGTACCATTTTCATAAGTATCGTGTTACTATTAAACTTCAGGGAAACAGCAATAAGTAAGTGGACGGAAGATGTAGATTACCAGCTTGTTCAGTGCGACAGCGTGGTTGGACTCGATCTATATGTTCTCAAGTTTCTTTTGCTATTTAATAATCTTACTTATTATTAATTTATTGTAATTAGTGATAATGGCCAGTTAATGAGTATTTCAAGCATCATTATCTAATGTTTTGTATATTTATTTTATTTAGTTTGTTTTATAATAATTAATCAACAAAGTAATGTACCTTATCGAAATGTTTATCATGTTTCTGTTTTTCAATTGTATGTATTCGTACATTAATTGCCACAAATCAGTATGCACGTATGCTATTATTATTAAAATCAAAGTTTGTCCGTGCACACTTTATTTCCAAAAAATGCTACCATAGCCGCACAGGAGTGTGACTGAGCAATTTCGAAATAAAATAAAAAAGGTTCATATCCCGCCATATCGTGTTTAGTGGGCCCTTAGTATTCGGCTGTTCGTGAGTAGGTAATTAGGTTGGCTCCCTCGGGGACATTTGTGAGAGCCGTTGACGTTTGGCTCCACGCCATAAATTAACCTAACTACTCGTATCTGATGCGTCCAATTTCTCTAAGCGTCTCCCCATTCGCAAATTGCTCCTCATTTCTCTGATGGAAACTTTCTCCCAACTTGAAATAAGTACACTCCTGTTCTGAAATTTTTCGTTGACTTTGGACGAAGTTTCTTTAAACCGCAGTTCCATCTGTGTACACACCTGCCTTCCTTGCGTCACTTATGTACAGTTAGAATTGTGTAATATGGTACTACCTACTTAAAAAGCAAACCAAACTGTGTAAATGTTATTGGTTACCTTTCTAATTCTTTTTTGTTTCGATTCATACTGCATAGTTGCAGACTTGTTTGGGCTAGGGGCTACCGGTATTGGAAATAGACTTGCTTTTATCATAGCAAAAACTTTTCCACTTAACTAAAATTCTTTAATAGTAATAAGGAATTTAATTTTATTTGATTTGGTAAAACAATAGTATGAAAATATGCAAACTTCATAAAAAAGTTCGAAAAAATCAAGACTCAGAAATGTAAAATAAAATTATCTTAGCAATAAAATATGCTTAGGGATTTTTTATAGATTAAATCAATCTCAGATCAAAAATAGTCAGCTACGCATGGTTACGATTTATTTATGATACATTTTGTGTATTACATAATATCGCATGTTACATTTAATAAGCGCCAGGCCTGAGTTTTTTTCAATCTTTCACGAGCATTGCCCTTTAAGTAATCTCTACTTATGTAGGTACTACATATTTGTTTTAATCTCTACTTTAGTAAAATCTAGATCACATCTATAACAAACAGCAATAAACTCCTACGCATAAAATTTTTGGATGGTCAAATAGTGTAACTGATATTTACGAGGACCATCATTCAATTAGTTGTTTAGAGAGGTCAGGGAAGCATTCCTCCCACGGTCATGCTGTTTATCATCTAAAATGGAACAGGTCAACGCCATCTCGCAACACGCTCGGCCTTTGATCATAATGAAGCTAGATATAGATAGCTCATTTGATTAAAATGACCTTAATAATTTTTCTAATATTTTGGGATACATGTTAATACTTTACTCATTTTAATGAAATATGTTTTCTTGTTATCCCTTTTAACAAAACTACTAACTATATCTGCGTTCTATTGGTGTTTTAAATGTACCATCCTACAATTTCTTTTTTTCTTTTTTAGCACACATAAAATAAATGAGGCCAGCTATAAGAGGATGACCGTAGAATTTAATGCCTACTAAGCGTTTTTCTGTCTCGAGAACCCTAAAAAGTGTTTCCAACTATGTCAACGGCGCTTGAAATAGACGATTACATAACAGAAAATTGCAGTGCCTCCAAGATGTTTCTGGACCATTACACATGAAAATTTAACTTAAAAAAAGATTCAAGTATTTCATGATAAATAAGTAAAAAAAGCAAAAACACGTAAAAAAATGTCAGGAGATATCATAACTTTTACAGGTTGTATAATGTCCGTGACTGCGCTGGCTAAGTTAGTGAAAAAAAAAACTAACAGTTTTAGAAAGCTATTGTAAACCTTATCGAATTGTACTAATTCGAGATTATTGACTCTGCTGGAGCACGGGCAATGTATCTGTCATTAAAAGGTATGTTTATTTCCCGTTTCTGCAATTTTATACCACGTCCGTATTGCTGAGGACTTACTAGTGAAAGTTTTTTTTGTACATAGGTACACAAACGATTACAGCTCATAGGCAGCGACTGTCTTTTACACAAGCATAGATGTTTGTTATAAAATAGTTAGATACTCGGGTTATATTATTATTATATTCCATATGTATTGTTCATCGTAACTCTTCCATTTGTATTGTTCATACAACGTCAGGTGCAATATTGATTGAACTAACAAATAGTTACCAACTATAACAAAAATGTCGATTCATTTTGAAAATCATAAGGGCATTTAAAATTTAAATCATGTAAAATAGGAGTGTAGGTAGTAGAGCGCGACCACTTGTGGTTTCTGAACAGACCTTCTCACATTACTATGAGAAAATATACAAACCAACGTGGGAGGCTATAAACTTCTGAATGACGGAAGACTCAAGGTATGATTTATTGCACTAACTTTAAAATTTAGTGAGAATTGCAGCAAAAAAAAAATCTAAGACGAGAATAATAACGCTTGAAGCTTAATTGTTGAGATGTAGGAGATGTAGCGGGTTTTTTTTATACAGTTACAAAACGAATTGTCTTTCAAGTTTGAACAATTTTGCTTTGTATTTTTAGAGTTATCTTTAACCACTATTTATGCAAGGTAATGACGTAAATTAATCGCTCCTTTATTTTATTTATTATGTTTAAGCGTATCGTTTATAAAAACGGCAGAGTTCTTTATTCTGCAGATGTACCCATTCAACAAATTTTGGTCTGCAATGCGGTAATAACGAATATAATGCGAAAATTTATAAAATTCATTTTTTGTTTTAATTTTATTATTAAAGTCGGAATATAACAAACTTACTCCTTCTAGCTTCCTTGTTTAAGCTTTGTCCTTTTTAAGGCAATAAAAACTTTTAAGTGTTTACCTTAATGTGTACATACATTATGTACAATTTTCATGTCTATATTTTTAATAACAAAAAATTTGAAAAATCCTCTTAGAAATCTTTCATAAACTATTATTTGCTTTATTTTTAATAGGTACACCTAGAGA